>PVJD01004581.1:0-133349 GCA_004026545.1 Mormoops blainvillei | reverse complement strand
CCTCCCCTGCTCCGGCCAGGCCAGGCCAGGCCAGGCTGTCCCAGTCTCCCGCTCTCCTGTTACCAGGTCTGCAGTGACCTCGTTTGTCACTCGGTTGCATACCTGTTGTCTCGCTCTCAGCTGCAAGCCCCCGAGGGCCAGGACCTTGCCTGTCTCCTTGTTCACCTCCTTTCAGCACCTGGCACATCGCCAGCCTCACCATGGGGTTGTGGCACGAATCAGTGACTGGATGGGGACATGGGGAAGGAAAAAAGGGAAATGCAGTTCTTCACATCTTCCCTAGTTTAGACTTAGCTAGAGAAAGTCATCTGAATGACAGGGCTCTTTAAGGCGAGCGAGGCTTGGTACTGTCAGGTGTACAGAGTGAGGTGACCAAGTCGAAGGGGGCGTTGCCTTGTGACCTTCCGCAAATGAACTGATGTAGATGAACGGATGAAAAGGATTTTAATGGACCTGTCAGTCGTGGGTGTATTTTCAGGCTGCTGGAAAATTGATTTTCTGTCGTCATTTGCATACTTCCCTGCAATCTTGACACCTTTCCTCTGCTGATACATTTTCTGTCAGTAAAAACAGTGAAATTTCATCAGAGCCTTCCTGTAAATTTCAAATGAGCAAATTCCAACACAAAGAGAGTCCCCACCCCCAGCATTCCTTCTCAGCCACCCCCGGGGCGGGGAGGTTGTGGTGAATTGAGGAGTCCCCACCCCCGTCCGCACCTGGAGCTGGGCGGGAAGGTGCCCGGGACAGACTTTCCTCTGGGAGGTGTTCTTGTGATTTAACATCTGCTGAGGCCTTAAAAGCTTTGGTGTTTTGCAAGGTCTGTGAAAGGTGTGATATTTCTGTAAGCGCCTCAGAATAGAACACACACCGCTCTGCTTCAGGCTTTTGCAAACATACCCGTGTCCACCCGGAGGCACACCACCGGTGTGTTCTTGGCAGATTTAGTCTCCGTCACCAAGAACAGGAAACGACACAGATGTCCACGCGCAGCAGGATGAATGTACAAGCTGACACGTTCATGCAGGAAAACATTGCACAGGGACACAAAAGGAGCCGTTCCACACTACCCGCCAACAGTGGGGGGGACTCTGAGTCTCACCTTGAACAAAGGCAGCCCCAGAAGACCATGTATTGTCGGGTTCTGTTGGTACGAAGTTGCAAGGCGGGCAGGGCGAGCCTCGGAGCTGGGCAGCGGGGGCGGGGCTGGACCGCAGGGCTGCGGGGGCCTTTCCGAGGGGGTGGCAGTGTTCAGTGTCTGGGTGGTGGTTACTCCAGGTCCGTATGTATGAAAAGCATGGGAAACGTCACCAAGCTTCATGATTTGTGAACTCGGTACCTCTTTTGCAAAGAAAATAACGTACGAACACATGGCCGTAGACCTTGCTTCAGCTCCTGCTTTGGGCTGAGCAGCACTTGTGTGGGCATTAGCTTTCCAGCTGTCATGGCCTCCCGGTGGATTTGTCATTGTTGCCTGTCCTTCACAGGTGAGGTGCCTGCAGCTCGGAGAGGGACAGTCACACGCTAGGTGTCACGGAGTCGGGCTTTGGTCTCTTTCTGTCACACGCAGGATTTTCTGAGCTGCCTCTGGGTGCCCCGTACCAAGTCTGTGTTACCCCAGCCTTTGCCTGCTCTCTTCACCCCCCAGCCCAGAGTGGCTCTAATCCGGGTGTCCTGTCCCCCTCAGCATCCCTTCGTCAGCAGCGTCACCAGTAACAAGGCTCTGCGGGAGCTGGTGGCCGAGGCCAAAGCCGAGGTGATGGAGGAGATTGAAGATGGCCGGGATGAGGGGGAAGAGGAGGACTCCGGCGACGCCACCTCTGTAAGGCCTGGAGGAATGGGTGCTGGGGAGGGATGGGACCCCCATGGGCCTCGGCTCCTGTGGGAGGGGCCTGGGGGAGCAGGAAGGCCTCCTTTCTGTGTCATCAGCTTAGAGGTCACAGGCTCCCACGCCATCGACCAGGAGTCTAGATTTTCACGTGAGATCTGACAGTTTTTAAAGGTTGGTAGCTGGCTTTTTGCTTCCCAGCCTGTCCCCCAGTGCATGTGTTTCAGCACACTGGGGTTGCACGTGATCAGCGGCAACAGGCCAAGGGGCTCTGGCCACCCCAGACCCCGCCCGGCTGCCCTGAGGGCCCAGGGGACCCATGTCTGGGCACATTTGTAACCCATTTGCAGCTTCAGCACTTGGCCGAATTTAAATGTAAACGAAAGCTAATTTTTAAAAATGTAAAACCACTTGGGCCAAGTGAAACATGTCGGTGGCTGGATCCCGTCCTGAGCTGCTGCGTTTGGGTTGCTGGTCTAGTTGTTTGGGCGGGGCCTCTGCCAGGAGGGACATTTGCTGTCCAGATGGTGCAGTGGACCTAGTGAGGCAGGCGCTGGGCGTGGCTGCGGGAGGACAGGATCAGATCTGCGTTTTTGAACCCTCACTCTGGGTGTTGAATAGAAGGTGGATTTAAGTTGCTTCTGGAAGCTTCCATATCCAAGGTCAAAAACCAACATCATCAGGACCCGAGGGAATGCTTACAGTGTGAGTCCATTAATACCAAGTTTAAAAATAGGCAAACCAACCTCCAGCACTTAGACATCGAAGTCAGGACAGCGGTTATGTCAATGGAAGGGTGGCCATGGCAGGGCGCCTGGGGCCGGCCCCGTCCTGCCCTGACCCAGAAGGTGGCAGTGTGGGTGCCAACTTCATTCATTGGGCTGGACGTTTCAGCTTTCGCCAGGTACATGGGCGTTCTATTTCACAGTAGCAACATTTCCGATCTTTTCCACCCCCAAAAGCTCTGAAAACAAACAAAAACGTTAAAAAGTTAGTGGCTGGTAGGCGAAATCTAGCCCCTGGTTAAATTTATTTGGGGTTTTATGCAATTTTGTAAAAAAGCTAATTAGTTGCCATCTAAACATCGGGAGATGTCATGTAAAAATCCAGATTCTAGCTTATCTTGAAAAATGTGGGAGGTCTGGCCATAGGGGACCCATTTATTTTCCCACGCTGTCACAATTGGCTGGAGCAGAGAAGCCAGTGCCCCTTTCAGACGGGCAGCAGCTGGCCAGTGGGCCACTGCTGCCCGCATTCCCAGAAGGAGTGACAGGTAGTCAGCTGAGCTCTGATTATAGACAACCAGGAGGCTCCTGTTCCTCTAGACAAGGAGTAGGCTGATTGCCAGGCAGGCGGTAGGGAGCGCTGTGGCCTGGGGCTCGCTGGAGCGACACCGACTCCACTTCCCGGCCCGGGCCCACTGCATCTCTGACTGTTGCCTCGCACGTACAGCAGCCTGGCCTTGACTGCCTTTCTTTTCCCGTAGCCTGTGGGGAACCACGCCCCCGACTCTTCTGAGGCGGCTCAGGTGAGCCTCAGTGCCGACCAGGAGCCATCTTTCACCCCAGTCCCACCCAGCCAGCCTCAGGACAGTGTGAATGGGCCCACGCAGCCCTCTGGCGACAGATCCCTGCAAACTGACAGCCCGCCAGATGTGGCCCCAGGAAACGAAAATGGCCTGGCAGTGCCCGTGCCCCTCCGGAAGTCCCGGCCAGTGTCAATGGGTGCCAGAATTCAGGTGTCCGAGGAGAAGCAAGTCACTGAACAGGGTGAGGACCTCGGTCCAGCAGCCAGCCGGTCTCAAAAGACAAGCCAGAGCCGCCCCAACAGCAGCGCCCTGGAGACCTTGGGCGGCGAGAAGCTGGCCAACGGCAGCCTAGAGCTCCCCGCCCCAGCCTCCCCTCGCCCCGCCAAGAGGGACTCGGACTGCGGCAGCCTCTCCATCTGCGACAGTGTGGACTACGGCACCTCACTGTCTGCCGACCTGTCCCTGAACAGGGAGACAGGCTCTCTGTCCATCAAGGTAAGGCCGCCTCTGGCGCACCGGCTGGGGGAAGGAGCTCCTCTGCCGGGTGGGGGTTTCTGAAAGCAGCGGGGGGCTGCCTTCCAGTTCCGAGTGGCTCACCAAGGTTACTCCTCCTTTAAAGGGCTTCCGGTTCGACTCCAGAATATCTGAGTTCACTCTGCGATGTAGGCACGTCAGACACTTGGTTTGGGTTTAAATTTCAATCTGGGCTTCCACTTAAATGGGGTTTGGTTGAAGGGCCTGGTGAAATGTGGGGGAGAGAATTCTAGAAGTGGAAGTTCTCTTACTTGTGGTCCGGCTGGGGACTGGTAGAGTCGATGAAAGGGAGTGGGCTCAAGACTGTCTCCTGGCTCCGTGGCCTTTCCAGAAGGGGGTGCTGTTGTGAGTGACAGTAGCCACTGTGCCTGAGGGCCTGGCACTGCCTCGTGCTTAAAAAAAAACGAGGAGGAGGAGGAGGAGGCAGCCCCGTCGTCAATGTGCAGATGAGCAAGCAGAGGCTTAGGTGGCAGGTGGGGCGTGGCTCAGACCCCACACCCTGGGCCCTGGACCCCGAAGGCCATTCTGCCTTCCAGCTGGGACACCGGCCTCCTCCTCCTCCTCCTCCTCCTCCGCAGGTGGCTGGAGGGGGCTGACCTCGCCCCCTGCCTGCTCTGACAAATCTCGGATGTTCTTGACTTCACCGTTGGTCATTTACGTGACCAGGCTGGTTTTAGGGAAGTTACTGTATCTTTCTGGTTTTTCCTTTCATTGTTCACTCGGCGGGAAACACACAGTCGAAACTCAAAAGCACTTGCTAACTGGAACGGAGCAAGGCAGCCGGGAGGCGCAGCTCGAACACGGGCGGGCAGCAGCTTTTACGTATAATTAGCAGTGGGGAGAGGCGTCTCAGGACAGGCGTCCTGTCTCTTCTCTTCTTAAAAAGACACTGAAAGAGTGAAAAATATTAATTTAAAAAAAAAAGGCCGATCCACCCCGAGCCAGGGGCCCCGCCGCCTCTCGAGGGTGTGGAGAACATGTCTTACTGGCTGGCTGGCAGTCAGTCAGGGAACAAGGCTGCTCTGTTAAGAGTCCACTGGCTGCGTTGGCACCCTGGGCATGACAAGTAACCTCAGAGGCGGGTGGCCCTGTGACCATCTTGAGTTGAGCCCTGGGACACGTGAGCTGGACGCTGTAGGGAGATGAGAGTCAGGTGGGACTGTTCAGTGCCGATGGTGGCCAGCGTCCCTGGGTCTCTCCTGAGCGGGAGCTGGCGGTCAGAGCAGACTGAGGACACAGAGACTTATTGACGGGAACCACCCTGGCCCTCCCCTTCCCCCCTCCCCCTCTCTCCACCTCCCTCTGGGGCCACGAGGCACCCAGGGTGGTGTTGGAAAGGCAGGGCTGGGCTGCACCTGGCAGGGCCTGTGAAGCCACTTGGGAGATTAGAGAGGGAGCGACGCTGACCACTCCAGTGCAGGCTCACGGGCGCTCATCCGAATCAGGGAGAACTTTCAGAGGGTATTGGAACATCTCCAGGGCCCTGGCAGTAAGCATGTGAAATGCGTGATTATTCACAGGAAAAGATAAAGGCTGTGAATAATCTCGCGGTGCCCCCAGACGGGCGTGACCTCCAGTGGAGCTCAGGGTCAGGTTCGGCTGCCAGATCAGTTACGAACTTGGTTTTCCGGGCGCTCTGGATTTTGGCATTGTGGACAAAAGATTGTGGTCTGCAATAATAGCGGTCAGGAGTAAACACCAAGTACCGAACACTGACCGTGAGCCGGGTGCTGCCCTACGCGTTCTCACGGAGCCTCCATGTCCACCCCGGGAGACAAGCATGGTTTTTCTCCTCTGACATGATGAGGAAGCTGAGGCTCAGACAGGACGAGGGACTTGCCCAGCATCTCAGAGCCAGTAGGTGACAAGATTAGAAATGTCCTGTGAGAGTGCTGGCAGCTGGGTGGCGGAGGGCACGGGGCAGTGTCCGAAGGCCAAGATCAGGGAGAGGAGAGGGGATAAGTTCAGACGCTCAGATCCCCGGGTTCGGAAGCTTGAAGCGAGGGGACAGTGGACAGCCAGGTCCTCCCTGGGGGTGGGGCTGCGGGCCATGCCCTCTGTCGCCCCTGGATGCTCAGCTGGAAGGCTGAGCTTTGCCTGATGATCTTCCCCTGCCAGGACTCGAGGCTCCACAATAAAACCCTCAAGAGGACGCGCAAGTTTGTGGTGGACGGCGTCGAGGTGAGCATCACCACCTCCAAGATCATCAGCGAGGACGAGAAGAAGGATGAAGAGATGCGGTTTCTCAGGCAAGCCTGGAGGGTCGTGGGTGGTGCTAGTGGGGCGGGGGCGCAGGCAGGAGTGAGCGTGGCGTGGGCATTTGGCGAGAGAGCTGTCTGTCTATAGCACGAAGTGACCGAGGAGACAAAGGGAAACTGGTTTTGCTTGAGATGCTGTACTTACCCACGCACCCACCTGTCCGCCCATCCATCCACCCATCGTCCACCCATTCGCTCACCCATCCACCCACTCACCCATCCACCCGCCCCATCTATCCATCCACTCACCCACCCACCCGCCTAGCCATTATCCATCCATCCATCCATGTATCCACCTACCCACCAGGTTGGGACACACGTTGGCGACCCAGACAGTCGAGGCTGTTGGCTTTGTTGAACTTACACCCACTGGGCCAACACTCAGTACATTGTGGTGCACGCCAGGGAAGTAATGGGGGATGCGAGAACGACAGCCCGGGCTGGGGTCAGGTGAGCGGAGCCCTGAGGGCACTGCAGGGCCGGGGCCTGAGGCTTGTCCAGGGAGCTGAGAGGACAGGCCTGGGGTGTGGTCCCCAGCGGCCTCAGGGCCTACAGTCAGGGCAGAAGAGTGTGGATTTTACCCCACCCAGAGTGAAACAACTGGCGTGACCAGCTCTAATGTCGCCTTTTTTTTTTTTTTAAAGATTTTATTTATTTATTTATTTTATTTTTAGAGAGGGGAAGGGAGAGAGAAAGAGAGGGGGAGAAACATCAGTGTGTGGTTGCCTCACATGCACCCCCTACTGGGGACATAGCCTGCAACCGAGGCATGTGCCCTGACTGGGAATTGAACCTGCGACCCTTTGGTTCACAGGCTGGCACTCAGTCCACTGAGCCACACCAGCCAGGGCTCTGATGTCTCTTTTGAAAGCTGGCTCTGGCTGCTGTGTGAGTCTGGGCTCTAGAGACCCGATCCAGGACAGTGGCCAGGAAGAGGTGGTCAGACTTTACATTTCGGAGACAAAACCGGCGAAATTGAGAGGAACTGTGTGGGGAGGCGGGGCTGAGGCCCAGCTGTCTGCCAGGAGCCGCCTTTGCACTTTTCGGGTGGTTAGGCCCGTGACCAGCCCTCCCCAGGGGGACCCTATGTTCACCATTTTGTAAGCGAGGAAACTGTTTCTGGGCAGGTCACTCAGGTGAGAAGGGGTCGCACCGTGGGAACCAGGCCTGTCTGTGGGACGATTCTGCCCGGCTTCTGCTGGACGTGGGGCTCGGGGCTCAGCAGTCGGGAGGCCTTGGGGTCCGGGAGCTCCCTGGGGCCAGATCTTTGCAGGGTAAATTCATTTTTGGTGTCGAGAATATTTCTCGAACATCAAACGCATCCATATTTTTAAAAAGCACAAACATCCCAAAGCCACGTGGAAGCAGTTTGGGGTGCCTTGGGTCACTTGTACCCTCTAGGAAGCAGGAGACGAGAGGCAGATTTTTCACTGGGGGCGGTTCTGTGTACATACCTGCGCACACACACACTTTGGTGTCATCCCCGTGGGTTGGGGCAGTGAGAAGGGAAAGGTCGCTGTCAGCCCATGACACCACCTTCTGTTTGAACGGTCACCTGGGAGGCGACCTGTATTCTTCAAGCCTCAGACCTCAAGGGCTGGCTTTCCATCAGGCCAGCTCTGGGCAGCTCAGGTTGCTGGGGCTGAAATTCCAGATTCAGTACTCTGGGTAGAGAATCCACGCCCTCTGGCCTGGCCACGGGCCCCCGCCCGCCTCCCGAACAGAGGCGCCGTGTGCTGCTCGGTTTGGAAGGTGAGACTGGGCCGAGGTGGAGGAGAGGGGCTTTTCTTGTTTGCCTGCCCTGGTCCTGAGGGCTGAGTGTCTCATAAGCCCGACCGGGCCACCAGGCTGCTGGGTCGGGGTGCAGAAGGCAGTGGCCACGCCCCCCAGCTGGCCGCAGTCCGTGCCCCACAGCAGGGTCCTAGCATTTCCGCAGGATCCGGTCACAGGCAGTCCTTTGAACCATGTGACTGAAGAGCCACTCTCCCAGTTTGCGGCTGCTAGGTCAGAGTGACTTCTCTTTTTCCCTAAAGCTGGTGCCGGTCCTTTCCTTCTGACGGGGAGCGCGGGTAGATCGGGGAGGCAGTGCTGGAACCTGGCTCTGCCTGTCCTCCCTCGTCTTCTGGCCAGTCGCTCTGCAAGCCTGTGTCTCTTGAGTTGGGATTTCCATTTTGGGGTTAACACTCCAGACCGCCTCTTGCCTCCTCGGCCCCAGAGCGCAGAGGCTCAATTGGAAGCTTCCTTAGGTGGCTGTACGAAGCGTCTCTGGCCGTTCCCAGGGACTGGGCAGCCTTTGGCTCTGCTTCCTCGTTATCATTCGAGAAGGTGCCACTGGGGGAGTGTTGGCTGCGTGGCACAACAGGTGGCATCTCATCTAATCCTGCGGGAACCCGGGCGGTAGATTCTCGGCCCCGTTTTACAGCTGCAGGAGCAGCGTCTGCCGGGGCTGAGTGAGGCTGGGGCCCCGCTGCCGGGCCGGCGGGGCCAGGCTCCAACAGGGTCCCTCTGACCCCACACCGTGCGGCCTCTCTTCCCGCGGCGGCTCTCCGCTCTCAGAGCGGCGAGGCAGGTGGCCCTGTGGGGACACCGTGGTGGGGACACTGTGGTGCATATGGTAGACCCTGGGCGAGGCCAGGGCACAGGCCACCGGGGAGGGGAGCCCCCGATTCCCTCAGGGGGCTGCAGGTCTTTCTGCAGCATTTTAATTATTTTCTTTTCTGACTATATAAATGATATATATCAGTTTTTAATGGACTTGCTCAGATAGAGCCATAGTTAACAGTTTGGGGGTTATCCCGCCAGTATTTCCTGTGAGTACACACATGCAGTTTACACAATTTTATATAAAATTAAGGTGTATGATGTGGTTTAGGTTAAGTTTTTTTTATTGTATTTACATTTTGAATAGGTAATACGATATTACAGTTCAAAACTCAAAAAGGAAAAAGAAGGTAAACAGTGAAAAGTCTCCCTCCTTTACTTTTCCGACCGGCACCCAGTCCCTTGCCTGCGTTACTATTTTTTGATGTACTCCTCCCAGAAATACACAGTGTTTCAGTAGGAAAGTAAACACACGCACACACGTGTGCACATACGGTGTTGTCTTACTTCTTTTCACTCGGACGGTAGGGAAGCATAAGAGACCCACCTGCCAACTTAGAGGGCATTCCGTATCTGTCACAAAGAACCCTCACATTAATAGATGTTTTTGCACATAATCGTCTTCTAAAACTTGATTTTTAATGGTTGTATAAAATCACATCAAATGGATATCTTTTAGTTTAAATAGACCTATACCGATGGGCATTTAAGTTCATTCCAATTTAGTACTGTTATAAATAGCGTTGTCATTAATATCCGTATTCAGTTTTGTTGTATGTCTGTGAATGCTGCTTGAGAATCAGTGTCCAGAAGTGGAACAGTTATCTCAAGGCTTAAACTTATCACCCGGTTGTCCTCCAGGAACGTTGTACCGATTCATACCTCAGCAGGTTACAAAAGTCTCAGTTTCCCCTATGATCTCCCCTGTTCAGTTAGTCAGAATGGTCTGTCTTTTAAATTTACATTTCATATCCATATCGGTTATTCAAAACTTTCTCGTCTTTTGTTTCATGTCTGTCCATGTCCTGTGTCAGTTTTTAAAACCAGGATATTCCTGTTTTATTGATTTGGAAGTACGCTTTATGTATAAAGATCGTTACTGTTTCGTCCATCCGTCCGTGTCAAATGAAGCCTGGGCTCTCATCCTGCCCCTGCCCCAGCCCCAGGCTGGTGGGGTGCTGCTCCACCCTTCCGTGCCCCGAGCTGTGAGTTCTGTGATCTCCAGGCCATTTTCTGACGGAGGTGGCTGCGTCTGTTAACCCTTTAGGCGCCAGGAACTCCGAGAGCTCCGGCTGCTCCAGAAGGAAGAGCATCGGAACCAGAACCAACTGAGCAGGAAGCATGAGCTGCAGCTGGAGCAGATGCATAAACGTTTTGAACAAGAAATCAACGTGAGTGCGAGAAAAGATGTCTTAAGCCGCGACCGCGGGGGGTGTGTGACTACGCAGTGGAGAGCCATCCGCAGCGGCCCGATGCCTCTGGTCTCCCGACCTCAGGAGGCACCGCCCTGTAAACCCAGAATCGCATGAAGGCGACAGTGCTCCTGAGTCACACAGGAGCCTCTCTAGAGGGAGATTAGCCTGTGTTGAGGACCATGCAAGAGCCTTGCGAGGTAGATGGTCTGGTCTCCCTTTTGCCCATGAGGGAACAGAGACTCAGAGAGGTTAAGTGACTTGTCTCAGGTCACACAGTAAAGAGGTGACAGAGCTGGGATTTAAGCCCAGGTCTGCGGACAAGCTCTGGGCTCTCCCATTCCGGTGTCCCATCTCCCTCCTAGTGACCTGTAAAGGGACTTGGCTGAATTCCTCTTTCTGCTCCTTCCAGGCCAAGAAGAAGTTCTTTGACACGGAGCTGGAGAACCTGGAGCGTCAGCAAAAGCAGCAGGTGGAGAAGATGGAGCAAGAGCATGCCCTGCGCCGCCGGGAGGAAGCCAAGCGGGTCCGCCTGGAGCAGGAGCGGGACCACGCCCGTTTCCAGGAGCAGCTCAGGCTGATGAAGAAGGAGGTGAGTGCATGTCGGGTGGGGGCAGGGCGGTCTGTGAGTGGAAGAACACTCTTGGTTGCAAGCAGTCAAAACCCCAGCTCAACCTTGCCCCAGCAGCAGGGAATCGGGGGGGAGTGTGTTTACCTGAAAAGCTCACGTCCAGGAATGTCTGGACCTACGTGCTCCGGCCACGCCGTTAGGAGTCACTCTTCCGTCACCTGGGCTCTGCTTTCCTGTGTCGACTTGGCCCCCAGGCAGGCCCTCGCCGTGGGGTCTCAGGCCGCTTCCTTGACACCCTCCAGCTCAGCAACCCCCATGGGAGAGGCCGGACGGTGGCCCAGGGGAATTTGAGGTGCTGCCTGGGCAAACACACACGTCTTCTATGCCCGACCCTCTCTTCCCCCAGAACAGCAGCCGCTGAGTTTGGAGCCAACCATCTCCCTTTACCCCAGCGGTCAGCCCCCAACCTTTCTGGCACCAGGGACTGGTTTTGTGGAAGACAATTTTTCCACAGACCAGGTGTCGGGGGTGGGGGGCCGATGGTTTCTGGATGATTCAAGTGCATGACATTCAGGCTCACCTGCTGTGCTGCCCTGACCTGTACGGTCCGGGTCCGCAGCCTGGGGGTTGGGGACCCCTGCTGTGCTCCATTCAGCTGGAAGTGGAGGGAAGGTGGCCAAGAGGCAGAGGGTCCTGAGACAGGGGGAGGGAGGAGGCGTGGCTCTCAGCCTGTCCTGGGGAAGGGCACACGGGTACCAAAGAACAGCCCGCACCTCTCTGGGCTTGCCAGGCACCGGGAGGCCGGGGCGCATGTGCTTTCCTCCGTTCCCAAGAGGAAGGAGGGGGACAGAGGTGGGAGCAGCGAGGACTGGCGTACCATTCCCAGCCATTCCCAATCTGCAGATGAGGGCTAGTGGGTGAACAGCCTCTCGGGGTAGTCCACAGTGGGGGCCTCAGAGCCCAGCACCCCGATGTCCCCGCGATGGGCGTGGCATTTGGTGTCTTCAAGGGGCCTGTGGGGGCGGGGCTGGGGCTGGGGCGAGATAAGTAAGCCCCTCGCCTCAGGCACAGAATTTATGGGGACGCCAAAAAACTCAGTAGTCAAGATAAATAATGTTCTCATGCAGTGTCTTAAAATAAAAAGTCATGCACAGTGTTCATGATGAACAACAAAACATTGGCCGTGTGAAATAAAAACGGTGCCCGGTTCAGGTGAGGCTGACGAGTGTAGGGCTAAGTCCTTTTGTGTTTAAAATGTTGGTGAGTTTTTAAACTGTCGTTTATCCTGCTTGAGTTTTTTTGGCGTTCCCCTGTGTGCCCTGTGGCGGGCGGGGTGGAGGGAGAAGCTGAGGCTGAGCACACACACCCCACCCCCCCACCCCGCTCCCGGGCTGGGGGCACGGGCTTGGTCTTAGTGAAGGCTGTGCTAGCTTCTTTCAAGGAATTTGCCTATTTCATCCAAGTGGTTAAAGTTATTGGCGTAAAGCTATGCATAGTATTCCCTTAGTATCCTTTTAATAACTGTAGGATCTGTAGCGATGTTCCCTCTTTCATCTTAGTACTTGGTAATTCGCGTCCGGGTCTCTTGATCTCCTTCTTCTCTCTCGCCTCCCTCTTCTCTTTCTGTCAGTCTGGCTCAAGGCTTATTCGTTTCATTGACCTTTTTAAAGAACCAGCTTTTGGGTTCATTGATTTTCTGTTTTCAGTGAAATGGATTTCCGCTTTTATACCTGGTTGGCGTTTAAATTGTTCTTCCTTTTATAGCTCCTTAATGTTGAAGCTTAGATCATTGATTTGAGACTGTTCTCTTCTGATGTGAGCACGTGATGTGTGTTCCCCTCTAGGCGGTGCCTTACCCTCGTTCCAGATTTTCATGTTGTATTTTAATTTTTATTGAATTCTAATTATTATTTAATTCCTTTGCAGCTTCCTCTTTGATCTATGGGTTATTTCAAAGCTCGCGTCCAACTTTAATTTAAAAATGTTTTTGGATTTCCATCTCTTTCTGCTATTGATCTTTAGTTTAATTTCATTATGATCAAATAACATTTTTTAAGATTTCAGTTTTTAAAAGTTTGTTTAGATTTGTTTTGTGACCCAAGATGTGGTCTATGTTAATGAATATTCCCTGTGCCTCTAAAAGGCTGTAAACTCTGTTGCGGGGAGTGTTCCATGAAGGTTGACTAGGTCCCGCAGATTGGTAGTGGCGGCCAGGCGTTCTCTGCAGCCTTACTGATTTCCATCCGTGTGTCCTGTTGGCTGTGGAGGAAGGAGTGTTAATGTCTCCCAACTGCAATTGGGGATTTATCTATTTTTCTTTCAGTTTGTCAGTGTTTGTTTCCTGGTTTTGAAATTCCTTTTGTTATTTAAAATTGTCCTTCTTCTTAAGGTCCTGACCCGTTCTCTTATCATTATGTAATGTCCCTCTTTATTGCTGATAATGCTCCATATTGCTCCGTGAGCTGAAGTCTACTTTGTCAGAGAGCCAGTCCTGCTGTCTGTTGATTAGAATAGAGTTTCAGTAGAATATCTTTTCCCATCTGTTTAATTTAATTTGCCTATATATTTAAGGTTGGTTTTTTAAAAAAGATTTTATTTATTTTCAGAGGGAGGGGAAGAGAGGGAGAAAGAGAGGGAGAGAAACGTGGACATGTGAGAGAAACGTCAATCGGTTGTCCTTGGCATGACCCCAGCTGGGGACCTGGCCTACAACATAGGCACGTGCCCAGACAAGGAATCGAACTGGCAACCGACCTTTCAGTTTGCAGGATGGCGCTCAGTCCACTGAGCCACACCATCCGGGGCTAATGTCAGTTACTTGCAGACAGCATATAGTTGGCATTGTTCCCCTGTGTTAATTTTCTTAGGCAGACCCCTCTGGGGTGGCCCCCTTGGCCTACGTCCTCCCAGCTTAGCAATTCCAGAGGGCAGCGTTTCCCACATCGTCCCAGCAAACATCTTGACGCTCTCACTGGCCCAGGGAGGGTCACATGTTCTCTCTGCACCAGTCCCTGAGGCCAGGGCCTGGAATATGCTGACTGTAGATTCCATGTCGAATACGGAATACGCAGACAGCCTGGATCATACACGCAACCTCGAGCCAAATGGGGTTGGGACGTGAGCCCCGCCTCACCGCAGGAAATGAGGAGGGACGCCTAAAGCATTCTCCCCTGGGGCAGTGCACCACCAAGGGGTTAAAGAAAACCAACCCCGAGATATTATGGTTTAACAGACTGACAGCATATCTGTGGGACTCATACTTCATGGGGGTGGGTGATTAGGAAAAAGATGTCTAAAAGGGTTGTGAGGGGACAATAATGAAAAAAGGGCTGAGAAATGCTGCCCTAAAGGAAACTGAGGTGCTGTCATCAGAAGGGCGATGGATGCCAAGCAACAGAAATAGCCCTTGTGCACCCTGGGGAGCCTGGAAACTGAGTCAGCAGCAGTCAGGAGTGGGCTCGTAGGTGCCACCTGTCGGAGTGGCTGGGTGGGGAGTGGGGCTGAGGGCCCCGGCACCTAGGAAGCGTGAAGAGGTCCCCTGACCCGGCCACGCTCTGCTGTCTCTGGTGCAGGTCAAGAACGAGGTGGAGAAGCTCCCCAGGCAGCAGCGGAAGGAGAGCATGAAGCAGAAGATGGAGGAGCACGCGCAGAAAAAGCAGCTTCTCGTGAGTCGCTGCCCCTCACTCGGGGTAGAGGGGCTCGGGAGTCCTAGGTTTGAGACCTGAATGGTGACCAGGTCCCCTCTTCATCTGTGCCCCGTGCCCTACCCCTCGAATACCCATCTGTTATTCTGAATTCCTAAATGCAACCCATCCTTTTGTCATCCCTGTTACCACCTCTCCCATGCAGTCTTCCTTGATTGCCCTCACTTGGGAGTGAGCTCTTCCATCTCTGGACACCCCAGCTCTTCACATCTACTTCCCCCAAAGCCTTTAGTGCCTCCTGCCTCATTTTGGGGTTGTTTGTACATCCCATCTCCTTGACAAACCCAGGACACCCATCTGTCCACTGGGCATCTTTTGGCGTCTCAAAGATATCAAGCCCACGGTCTCCTGGCCCTGGCCCTGTTCTCATGTTTTGAGGGGGCACTACCATCTGGTTGTCATTCTTGGCTCCTCCTTTCCCTCCAGTCCTTCATCACCTCCTGCAGCATTTGTGTTTGTTTGTTTGTTTTATCTCCAAATTCTCTCTGGATCCATCAACTTGCGCATATCTCTGTGACCCGCTAGCCACTGCCGTCTTTTGCCTGAGCTGCTATAGCCTTCTCCCAGCCAGGCTCCCCGCTTCCTCTTGTTCCTCTGCAGTTCTCTGTCACACCAGCAAGTGTGACCATGTCACCCTCTCCCTCACAGCCCTGTGCCGTGAGAACCTTCAGTAGCTCCCCCTTTGTCCATAATACACCACCAGCCTCCTCGTGCGCCTGTAAGACTCCGTCCCCCTGTTCTGGCCTCACTAGCCTCTTGCGCTGCCGTCGGCCTCACTCACATCCTCTCCCACTGTGGAGTCTCTGCACATTCTACTCCTCTGCCGCCCAAGCACGCACTTGGAGTCAGTACCTACCAACACCTGGAATACGATCTGGTTTAGCAATTCATGGCCTCCTTTGCAGAGGAGGGAATTAGGGCCCAGAGGTGACACTGCAGAGGTAACAGTGGGGGCCGAGGCCGCAAAATCAGTCTGACTCCAGACTTTCTGCTCTGTCCAGGTCGTCCTCGCCCACCCCTGGCCCCTTGACGCCATGGTTAGGAAAGGAATGCAGGGCAGGGGAGGGTGGGAGCGACAGGCCCTCACCCCCACAAAGGGACGGCAGGTTGGCCCTTTCTTTGGGAGGACAATCTGGTCATTGAATCAGGAGCCTTAAAAATGTGCACATCTTTTGGCCTGGATTTTCTGGCTCTAGAGACTTAAGCCCGAGGACCAGTCATCAGAGACTCACGGACACTTAGCTACCCGAGTGAAGGGCGGCACTACCTGAAATAGGGGAACCTGGACACAGCCTGCTGTGTGCTGGGCGAGTAAGCTAGGGGTAGCCTGCCCATAAAAGATTTTCAGCCGTTAAACCTCATTTGATAGAATATGACATCATAACGCGGAAAGGTCTTTCGAAATAACTTGTTTGAATTATGGTAAAGTGGATGCGGTGTAGAACTGCCGTCTTACCCGTTTGTTGGCGCACAGCTCAGTGCGTGGACCACATCGCATTATGCAACTGTCGCCATCCGCCTGCGGCGCTGTTTTCACCTTGGAAAGCGGAGACCCGTGGCCCCTTTAACACTGCCTTCCAGTTCCTCCCCTCGCAGGCCCTGGCCGCCACTTTACTGTCTCTGCCAATTCGACCCCATGTAAGCGGGGTCCCGCGGCATTTGTTCTTCGGTGACCAGCTTATTTCGCTTAACATAATATCCTCAGGGTTCACTGACGTGGTAGCATGTGGAGGGATTTCCTTCCTGTTTAAGGCCAAATAACATTCCATTGTCTTTATAGACCACATTTTGCGTCTCTGTTCATCTGTCCAAGGGCACCTGAGTTGTTTTCATCCCATGGCTGTTGTGAATGACGCTGCTGTGACCACGGGCACACGAATCTCATGGGTCTCTAACTACAGTACCACAAACACGTCTACAGAATTGAAATGTCTCACAATAGTTGCCTAATAACATCGTCTGCAGCCCAGTCAGTATTCACATTTCCGGTTGTCTCCTAAGTTTCTTTTTTTTACCAGGGTCCGTATAAAGCCCACGCATCACAGTTGGCTGCTGTGCCTCTAAATCTCTCTTGAATTCCCCACCCCATGTATTTCCTAAGTTTTCTTTGGGACCATGATGACCTTTCTTCTGTAATAAAGTTGAGAGTTGAGACACCGAAGCCAGCACTAAATGAAGGTCTGCCCTGCCCCCTCCCTGCAGGACCGGGACTTCCTGGCCAAGCAGAGGGAGGACCTGGAGCTGGCGATGAAGCGGATCACGGCCGACAACAGGCGGGAGATCTGTGACAAGGAGCGCGAGTGCCTCACCAGGAAGCAGGAGCTCCTTCGAGGTGGGTGCCCGGGAGCGGGCAGGGCCGTGGTGGCCCAGAATCTGTCAGTGGACATCCAGCCTTGGGCAAGAAAGAACTGCTGGGTTGTCTCCATCCTAAAACTCAACATCATTACCACCCCTCCCTTTTTTTTTTAATTTAAGACTTTTAATTTCTTTTATTTGTAGACAGAGGGGAAGGGAGGGAGAAAGAGAGGGAGAGAAACATCAGCGTGTGGCTGCTTCTGTGCGCACTGGGGACCTGGCCCACAACCCAGGCATGTGCCCCGACTGGGGATTCGAACTGGCGACCCTTTGGTTCGCAGGCTGACGCTCAGTCCACTGAGCTACACCAGCTGGGGTTAACGTCATCCTTCATGGTGAAACATGAGGAAAACCCCTGCTGAAGTCAGGAGCAAGGCAGAGGTACCAGCTATCATCAACACGTTTGACGTTACTCCAGATGTCAGGGGAAAAACAAGGAGGTGACGTACAGTGGGTAGAAATTCTAAGTGAGCTGGATTAACAGGGTGGCAGGGGATGTGGACAGTTCTCAGAGCCTTTTATAACACCTGCCCCATACTGAGTGACTGCTCCACCAGGCCATTTTCATGCCTTGACCTCACTGAGTCCTCACCTTAACCTTACAAGGCAGGTCCCACCATTCTCCCCAGCTGTACAGATGAGGAACCTAAGACTTAGCGAGCGACTGTTCTTTGGCCGAGGCTGCATGGTTAAGGAGGGTAGGATGGGCCTCGAATGCAGACCTCACCTTGAAGCTGAGCTCTTCACTCTGGTGCAGTGGCGTTTTGACAGGTGTGCACGTTAGCAAGGCTCACAGCCCGAGACCTTCCAGGGACAATGGTGTGGGCCACCAGCTAGAGGAAGGAGGCCTGGGGGACACCTGGGGGACACCTGGGAGGAAGGGACCAGACGGTGTACATGTGCCTGGCTTATGTCACTCAGCTCCCCGGGGGAGCTCTGATGAGGAGTCTCTGGTTCAGACAGCCGTGAAGGGCAATGGGGGGGCTCTTTCATAGTCCCAGGTTTTATCTTCTCTTTGGCTAGCAGGGGTTAGGTGAAGTTTTGTGGGGTGTGCAAAGCAAACAAGCTGTTAATTGGCTGGAAATCTGTCATGTGAGCTACATTTAACAGTTGGGTGGCTTTTGTGAAGATATCAACCCAGGGCCAGTTATACCTGCACCATCTCTGGCTCATTTATAGGATGGCCGCCGCAGCCAGGGCTTTGATGGCCAGTGCAGCTGAGCTGTGGAAACCCCAGTATTCAGTGTGGACCAGCAGAGCGGGGTGTTTGATGTTCTGACATTCTGAATAGAGCCACGGATGTCCCGGGAAAGCCCTGTTTCCTTTGTCCCATAACGTCCCTAAGAACCATCCTACCCGTGGGACGGTGGTTCTGACTTTGTTCCAATGTACTGTGGGTAGGTCCCGGTTTTCACAGGACAGGAGTGCAGTGAAGTAAACCGACCTTTTGCAGCGCCACCTGCTCAGTGACATGCCCAAGGGTTGATCACAAGACTTTGGTGCCAAAACGCCATATTATTGTCCCAATAATGCATATAAGGGACCGGGGCGGGGGCGGCTCTCACCCATTTTCCCCAGGAGGAAATAGTGACACGAGGCCATACTGTCATCTTCACGGGGCTTCCGTAGCCCTTCCCACTTGCCTGTTGGGAGAGCGGAGGTGCCGTGCGGAGGAATGCAAGTGTCTCCCAAGGACAGTGCTCCCTCCGTGGTGTGGTTGTGCCCTTTGGCAGAGGCGGGAGCTGAGGCCTGGGGAGACTTTTTTCACTCGTCCCAAATCCCAGTGATGGAGCTGGTTTCAGCCTAGGCCTCGGTTCCTCTGGCTCCTGACTCTGAACACGTCTTGCTGCAGCGTGCTCCCACCCCGGGGGCGTGAAGGAAGTTTCTAGGAGCTGGCTCAGTCGGCTCCTCCAGTGCAGTCTGATGAGGCAGCACAGTCATCAGCTGCACTGAGAGGAGGCCCGGCGCAGGGGAGGGCAGGGCCTGGTGGCGCTCGGCCAGCAGCACCCCGCCAGGCAGTGTGTCCTCCACAGAGCGGGAGGCTGCGCTGTGGGACATGGAGGAGCAGCACCTGCAGGACAGGCACCAGCTGGTGAAGCAGCAGCTCAAAGACCAGTACTTCCTCCAGCGGCACGAGCTGGTGCGCAAGCACGAGAAGGTGAGGCTCCCTGCGGGCCGGGCTGGCGAGGGTGAGGCCGCACCCTGATGGGGCACTGCTGTGCTCCCAGGGGGAGTCGGGCTAGACGTGGTGAGGCCCGGGGAGGTGGCAGGGCATGTCTTGCTTTGGCTCAAGGGGCCAGGATGAGGGGAGACCATGCAGGGAAGCAAAGGCCCAGCGAGCTCCCACCCAACTCTGGTGCCCCATGCATGTGTCCCTGTCATGCTTTTATCCCCCTCCCGACCCTTTTGTCCTGCCTTTCTTTCCACTGTCTCTTTCCCACGGACTCCCACAGAGTACTTGCGGGGGTGTCCAACTTTTTGGTGTCTCTGGGCCATACATTAAATATACAAACACTTAACAAAAACTGATGAGCAAAAAAAGGTTTTAAGTGTATTTATGAGTTTCTGTTGGGCCGCATTCATAGACATCCTGGGCGGCGGGTTGGACACCCCTTAGGTATCAACTGAAAACACCACCTCTGCCTGGCGGCCTTCCCTCCCCCACCCAGACTGGGGGCGCCCCTGTGCTCTGCGGCTACAGCACCTTCCGCTTTTGAGTAATCATCTGTCTCGGTTTAGTCCTCTTCATGGGGACACAGACAGATAACTGAGGCCTGGCTGCACAGCTGGTGTGGGTAATTCCAATCCCTAATCTAAATGCAATGACAGGAGTTAGCATAAGGCTGCGACCGTTCCAAATAAAGGTACCCAACCCGGCTAGGAAGTCAGGGTGGGCTTCTTGCAGGAGGTGATGCCCATGCCAAATTCTGAAATAGAAATAAGTGTTGTGTAAAGGAAAAGTTCAGATTTATCAAGACTTTCAAAAATAGGAATTGACACCTGTCGTCAAAATGATAAACCATCCGCTTTACTGTACATTTTGCTTTGGGATACGAGCTCATGACGGCCTGCCACCATTGATTAGAGAGGAGGGCATTGAGAAGAACTAAATGTTAATAACAGTACTTTTTAAAGTGAAAACAGAAAATAGTATTTAACCGTAGATGCAGAATGATACGGCTTTGCTCTGCGGGGCATTCTGGGCCATGTGGGTCCCGGGCTTCCGACCGAGCGGGGCAGCCTTTGGCCCCGACGCCCCTCGCCCCCATGGCTGGGGTACGGCTGAACTCGGCTGCCCCCCCAGGAGCGGGAGCAGATGCAGCGCTACAACCAGCGCATGGTGGAGCAGCTGAAGGTGCGGCAGCAGCAGGAGAAGGCGCGGCTGCCCAAGATCCAGAGGAGCGAGGGCAAGACGCGCATGGCCATGTACAAGAAGAGCCTGCACATCAGCGGGGCGGGCAGTGCCGCCGAGCAGCGCGAGAAGATCAAGCAGGTAGGCTCCCTGGTGTGCTGGCGGGGGTGGGGGCGCAGGCCCGGGTTTGGTGGGGCCTGTGCCTTGCCCGGTTGGGGAACATAAAATAGAAGATGCAGCAGGGGGTCTTGGAAGGAAGTGTGCAAGCCACAGCCTGGAAGCCTCCGAAGCCCCGCCGCACCCCCTGCAGTGGGCAGAGGATGCCTGGCGATACTTTCTCGTGCTCCGTTCCCTCCCACTGCACTGCTTCTCCCCTGCAGCTTCCTCGGCTGCTAAACCCCTCCCTTCTGTCCACCAAGACCCCGCTCGCACGTCACCAGTATGGCTCCGTTGCTTCTGTGATTCCTGTGTGGCATACACGCTGTCCTTGTGCACATCACAGGGCAGAGGGCAGGGGCTTGGTCTCACCTCAGAGGGAGAGTTAAAATGGGGGTGGGGGGCACAGACTGACTGGTGTGGGATACCAGTCCCTCTCACAGGGCCTCCCTGGGACAGGGCTGAGGAGGCCCCCAGCCCAGCTGACGGCCGTGAGGCAACCACCCTCTCTCTGTTGCAGTTCTCCCAGCAAGAGGAGAAGAGGCAGAAGTCGGAGCGGCTGCAGCAGCAGCAAAAACATGAGAACCAGATGAGGGACATGTTGGCGCAGTGCGAGAGCAACATGAGTGAGCTGCAGCAGCTGCAGGTATTGACCTTCTGCTGAGCCCCATTGCCTCAGTTTCCCCCAGGGCAGTCAGTTCAGGGGCAAAGACTCCCCACAGGGAAGGCTTTGCGTCTGACAAGCCCAGGGCGGAAGGGCTTCAAACCCGCTGTGCCATGTGATGGTGGCCAAATTACTTCACCCTCCCAAGCCGTGGTTCCTATATCCACAGAATGGGTGTGGGGTGGAGGTGACAAGTCCCATTTTGCAGGGTTGGAGTAAGGCTTTGAAAAGGAGCTGAGAGTGCCTTGCCTGGGGCCTCGCTGCTAGATTTCTCAGTCATCACTGTGTTTTGGGTAAAGGTGGTCCAATTATCCTAATACCAAAACCAGACACAGACAAGAAAGGAAAACTGCAGACCAGTATCTCTCATGAACACAGATGCACAAATCCTCAACAAAGTGTTAGCAAATTGAATCCTACAATGTATAAGAAGAATTATACACTGTGACAAGTGTTATTTATCCTAGGCTGGTTCAACATTTAAAAATCAATCAATGTAATCCGTGACATCAACAGGCTAAAACAAAACTCACATGATCGGATGCAGAAAAAGCATCTGACAGAAGCCAGCACTTGTTCATGATAAACACTCCCAGCAAACTAGGAATAGAGGGGAATTTCCTCAACTTGGTAAATTTCCTCAACTTGCAATTTCCTCAACTTTGTAGGTTTTTCTATAAAAAACCTACAGCAAATATCATCCTTAATGGAGAGAAGCTCAGAGCTCTCCCACGAAGAACAGCAAAAGGAGTCCTGGTGTTGCCAAGCCCCCGGGTGGCCCCTTTCCCTCGGGAGACCCCACACCTCTAGTTTCCTGGCTCCTGAGTCTGCCCCACCCTAGGAGCTAGTGCGAGGAGTCCCCTTGCAGTGGCATGAGGCATCGTCTTAGCGAGGGATGAGCTGGCTCTACCTCCATAATCTCAGGAAATTTCTCAGGCTGTTGGATCCATCTGGCAATTTCCGGAGAGCCAGGCAGGCATGGAGGAAACATTATAGGCACCGAGGCCTGCCAGGCTGGGGCTTGCCCTCTGATGCTGTGTGAATTTTGGCCGAGCCACTCACCTGCATCTGTTCCCCATCTCAGCCTCATGGGGTTTCCCGAGGATTAACTGGGAAAACCCACACAGAGTGCTGGGAGTCTGGGTCCTATTAGGTCACAGGTGCTCAGTGCTGTTATGAGTGTGATTCCTAACTAAGCCAGTTTCTTAAACTCTCAGATCCCTTGAGCTTGAAACCCAATAATAAAAATCCCCCCAAGTGGGACTTCCTGGTCAAGATGGTGGAGTAGGTCAATGTCGTGCTCACCTCCTCCCATGACCACATCAAATTATAAAACAGCTATGATTGAAAACCACCCGAGGGTTAGCTGAACAGAAGTCCTAAAACTAAGGATATAAAGAAACCATATCGAGACCAGTAGGATGGATAGCGACATGGAGCAGGCAGGTCCCGTACTCACGGTTTGGCAATTAAGAATTGGAAAGGATCTCGGCTGCAGAGGTCCCCGCTGCGGAGTGAGAGGTCCCAGCCCTGGAACAGATATCCCAGCGCAGGGCTCCAGGGGCTTGAAGAGGAGTCCTTATAATATCTGACTGTGATAGCCGGCAAGGAAGTATCTGAGTGTGGCAGAGGGGCTGCTGAATACCAAGAAAAGGAATCCAGTTAAAAAATGGGCAGAGGACCTCAAGAGACATCTCTCTCAAGAGGACACAGACATACGAAAAGATGCTCAACATCACTAATTGTCAGGGAAAGGCAGATTAAAACCACAATGAGATATAACCTCACACCTGTCAGAATGGCTATCATTGATAAGTCATCAGACAATAAATTTTGGCAAGGATGTGGAGAAAAGGGAATTCCGGTGCACTGTTGGTGGAACACAAATTGGTGCAATCACTATGGAAAACAGTCTCGAGGTTCCTCAAAAAATTAAGACTAGAACTACCATATGATGAGCAATTGCACTTCTGAGTATTTATCTGAAGATTCTCAAAACACCAATTCAAAAAGATTCATGCTCCCACATTCATTGCAGCATTATTTATAATACCCAAGAACAGCAGCGATGTAAGTGTCCATCAACAGACAAGTGAATAAAGATGATGTGGTACACATAGACAGTGGGGCATTACTTAGGCATAAAAAGAATGAAATCTTATCATCTGTGACAACATGGGTGGACCTAGAGGGTATTATGCTCAGTGAAAGAAGTCAGACAGTACTATATGATTTCACTTATATATGGAATCTAAAAAAGCAAAACAAACTCATAATCCTGTTGCAAGACAGGAAAGGGGAGGGGTGAAAGAGGTGAAGGGATTGAGACGTGCAAATGAGCAGTTACAGAAATAGTCACAGTGACTTAAAAAACAGCATCGAAAATATAGTCATTAATATTCTAATAACTATACATGGTGTCAGGTGGCCATAACAGTTAGAGTGATCACTTCGTAAGTTATATAAATGTCTAACCCCACTACATCGTATGCCTGAAACTAATATAATATTGTATGTCAGCTGTAATTGAAAATTAAAAATTTTTTGAATCATCCCCCGAGGGGCTCCACCCTTCCAGCCCACCAGGGTGGAGGTCTCTGGATAAAGGCACTCCCTCTGCTTGATAAGCTTCTTATAAACCACAGTTGATTCCTTGTGAGGAATCAACAAGGACTTGTCACTTCTGCCTGTGAGAGACTACAGGAAAGTTTTGGGAGGCAGACACCGCACCTTAGGGCGAGAGCAGTGGGGCTGGCAGAGCCTCAGGCAGGCCCGAGGCCCTCAACCTTTGCCATAGAAATCTGTCCTGACAGAACGATGTGTAATGCAGAAAATGTCAATATGTAAATATTAACTACTTATGCATACAGATTATCTTAGCTCAGGCGGCCAAACGACAGAAGCTTCATTTTCTCACCGTCCTGGAGCCTGAAAGTCCCGGGTCAGCTGGCCTACAAGGTCAGAGTCTGGAGAAGAGACCTCTCTTCCTGGCTTGCCAAGGGCCACCTTCTTGCTCTGTCCTCGCACAGCAGACAGAGTGAGCAAGCCCCCCTGTGTCTCTTCTTATGAGGGTCCCGAACCCATCAGGAGGGCCCTGTCCTCATGACCTCATCTAAACCTACTTACCTCTCAAAGGCCCCACTTCAGATACAGTCACATTGAGGGTCGGTGCTTCAACATAGGGATTTTGGGGAGATACAATTCAGTCCATGGAAACGATGCTTAACTAGTGAAAATTAAGAGCAACCTAAGTGGCCAGAAATAGGGGGATATTTAAGTGAATTTGATGAATGCATGCTGTGGGAGGCTCTGTAGGCACTGGAAATGATGATTAGGAGAACTTATATCTTTAAAGAAGTGTTTACATTATAATGTTAAGTGGGGAGGGATGCAGGTTTCAGAACTGTATATATAATGTAAACTCAACAATATATAGGATAGAGCCTGACAGGATATATACCAGGAGCTGAATTTTTGTACATACTATATTTATTGTTAGTTTTATTGTTTTGTTAAAATGACATGATTGTGTTGAAAATTTAAATAATGTGCAAAGCAGAAAGTTGCAGTTACTGTAGATCCCACTACACAGTAAGAAATGTTAACACGAATATTCTAGAATATTCCCCCAGGCACCTGTCTGTGCATTATGTATTTACTTGTATGGAGTTTTCTATAATGGGGTGTATAATCAAGGACAGACCAGAGGGAACGATGCCGGCGCCCATGTGGCTGCGTCCCTGCTTTCTGAGTTTCTCACCTGTTCTGCCTGCAATTTGTTCCAGAATGAAAAGTGTCACCTCCTGGTAGAGCATGAAACCCAGAAGCTGAAGGCCCTGGACGAGAGTCATAACCAGAACCTGAAGGAGTGGCGGGACAAGCTTCGGCCACGCAAGAAGGTGACCACGTCTGGGCTGGCGGGCTCTGTGGTGGCTCTGCTTATGCCACAGGTGTCTGCCTGGGAGGTGGATTCAGATCAGATGCACATTTATAGGTTTACTTTAAGGAACTGGCTCACGCAGTCGTAGGGGCTGGTAAGCCTGAAATCCGCAGGGCAGGTCACCTTGACCCAGGGAAGAGTTGATGCTGCCGTCTGGAGCCCTTAGAGTAGCCTGTGGGCAGAATTCGCCTCTCCTTAGTGGCCCTCAACTGATTGGATGAGGCCACCCACGCTGCGGAGGGTAACCTGCTTTACTGAGCCCCCAAGGTAAACGTGAATCACATTTACACGAATCCTTCGCAGTGACATCTGGACTGGTGTTTGACCAAACAACTGAGTACCATGGCCTCGTCAGCCTGACAGACAAATTAACCATCGCGGGGTTTCAGTGTGGTCACGTGTGAAGTGCAGACGTGGCTACTGTACACTGTTACGTGAAAAGTCACCAGCCCACCGTGCAGGCCAAGGACCAGTCAGGCCAGGGACGTCCTCCTTGCCTTACCATCTCCTAACCTGCCGAGGAGAGTGCTGACCCTGGGCGCTGTGGCCCGTGGCATGAGGTTTGCTCTGCCGCCGGGCATCAGCTCGGCTTGCGGTAACTGTGGTCTGGACAGGAGGCAGCTGCCCCCTCAGCCCTGTCAATGGCCTTGGAAGTCCTCGAGTTGAGGCTTCCCTCCCTGTGCTACTAGAGCTACCTGGCTGGGAGCCGACCAGGGTCCTGAACTTTCTGTCAGCGGGCCTGCGCTCTCAGTTTCTGTAACTCCGGCCTGCTGGGACTTTTGATACTTGACATCCAAATCAATAGTGTTCCTGCTGGCCCAGGCTGACTCTGGTACAGGAAATAAACGTCAACCTGGACTCTTGGCTGGGGGTTCTACATACTCTTGGCACATCCAGAGAGAGTTCGAAAATGAATGATTGCGTTGCCTCTGGCAGCTGTCTCATACCCTGGCTTGCTCCCTGGGGACACCCGGACATGGGGAACTGCCGCACGTGTGCGTCTGGGGAGCTGGCACCGCATTTTGCCGCGGGGGCTGCCTCTGCAGAACTCCCTGTAGAGTCGTCCTGTCGTTAGTGACCTGGGTTGCTGTTGGAACACTGACCCAGAGGTGGTTCCCATTCTGGAACAAGTGTTCTCGATCCCTCCTGCACTGCAGTCGGCAGCCAGAGCTGCTGCCCGTGTACGGGAGCAGGGGAGATGACCGCATTGCGGAATATTTTTAGGAAAGTTCCGATTTCTTTCAGGTGTGTACAGAATACCAGGCAGCATCAATGAAGTGTTGCTTGGTTCACAGATAACACAGAATGTGACCTCAGGCAAGTCAGGTCTTCACTCCCGAACCCGTGCTGTTTGGGGCTGTAAAATGTGACTAACACGTAGCCCCATAAAGCAGGCGTTTGTAAACTTCTGGCCCATGGGCCAGACCTGGCCCACCACCCGTTTGAAAATAGTTTTATTGGAACACAGCCATGCACGTTCACTTACATATTTCACTTCCATACTGTCTGTGGTTGATTTTGCACTACAGCCGCAGTGAAGTTGTGACAGAGACCTTACAGCCTGCAGAGCCAAAAATATTTACAACCTGGCCCTCTACCGAGATAAGATTGCCTGCCATCCCTGCTGTAGGTCCCGCAGAGGAATCATGGTGGGGAGAACAGAGTAGCATTGGAGAGCGTGGGCTCTGGAGTAAGAGAGACGCGGGACAGAGGCCTGGCTCTCCCGTTACTACCCGTGAGTCCCTGGGCAAGTTACTAAACTCTCGGTGGTAGTTAAGAGAATTAAATTGGTGTTCCTATAGCAGAGGTCCCAAACTGATAGCCCATGAGCTGAAATTGGCTTACAGATGTTAGGTTTGGCCAAAATACAACAATTAAAAATTTTTTTGAAAGCTGCCGACTAAATTTTACATAAAAATCTGGACTTCTATTTTCTTTTGGAAACCCAGGAGCTCTAGCAACACTGGACCTGTCAAACTACATGACAGCTGCCAGATGGAACTGAGAAAAACTCCCTTCTTCAGACACAGCATGTGCTCCTCCCTCACCACAGTCCCCACCCTCCCCACCACCTCCCCACTCACTCAGTCACCTGGCTGACTCGCCTAGACACTGGGTTTTGTAACCTCTGTTATAGGGGTTTAGACAGCACTACTTTTGTCTTTCTTATGTATGTTTGCTTGTCACAAACACTTTGACACTAATGCATCCAGCAAAGGAGAACTTGAGCCAAAAGTCTGCTCGAATTACCAGAAATTTCAAATCACTCGTGTCCAGCCATGATGAGGCATGACTTCAGGTACCTTGCCTTCCCTCACATGGATGTCCCGTGACAGGAAAGATTGGTGGTGTGATTCAGTGTCCTTTCCCCATGCTCCTTTAGAGGTAGAGAGAATGCGCTAGAATTTAGTGCTGTTGAAGAAACAAGAGCTTAAGGGGAGGTTCTGGTATTTAAGTTACTTGTTAAGTAGAGACTATTTCAGGGCATCTGAAGAATTGTCTTAAAGAGAAATATAATAGAAGGCTGGTCAAATACCTCTTTATAATGAAACCACGCTAACTGAACAGCCCTGTGTGCCCAGCTTTGCAGATGGTAGACCAGTGTTTCAGAGCGGGAATGCTTACTTTAGACCGAGGGTCACATCTTGACTGTGCCGAGCTGGCTGAGTGGCCTTGGCCAAGTGACCCAAGCTCTCTGAGCCTCCGTTCCCCCACCCAGGAGATGGGGGTCACAGCATCTACCTGACAGGGTGAAGACGGGACGTAAGGCACAGAGCTGGTGCCCGATGTGTAGGAGCCGCTCAGTACCTCTGTTCCATTCATTTTTCCCTCAGTCTCACAGCAGCCCTGCTGGGCGGGGGGGGACAGTGTCATGCTACGCGCGGAAGTAGACTCAGAGAGGAAGGGCGGCACTCAGGGCACACGGCTGGTGGCGGTGCAGTTGCGGTCTGCCCGACTGCAGAACCATCAAGAAATTTTTCTGCTAGGACTGAGTTTGTCTTGGTAAACCTGCCTGTACCCAAGGGAAGCGAGTGCAGTGCTGGGTCACTAGACGCTCCCCAGCGTTGCCTGGTGCGCTTTTACAACACAGACTACCCGTCCGCCACGTTTTCAGAACCGGAAGCTGGGGGCGGCACATGTATCTTGAACAGAATTCCCTGGGTGACTCCCGTGGGACTGGGTCCTGGCTGGGAACACTGTACGACTCGGATGTTTCTGCTCCCCTGCTAGTCAGTCTCCCTCCGTATTTTATACCTTGGGGCTTTCTCCACGCGTTTGGCTGTTTCCCTACCAGCAGATTTGCTTCCCCCCAACCTCCTGTGGATTGGCATTTCCCCAAACTAGCCCTTGGCTCACAGGACGCTCCTATACGGCGGTAGTCAGGGAAGGAGGAGATGGCGCTTACCTTCTGGGTGACGGGCTCTTGGAAAGGAAAGAGGGAAGACCAAGTTACCCACGCACTAAGGCCTGGGAGGGACATTTGCAGAGAAGGCCCCTTTGTAGGGGGAAAGGGGTTCCGAGGTTGGGAGACCTATGTCCTATGGCATCCAGCTGAGCTGCATCTCCCCTCTCTCTGTCATAGGCTCTGGAAGATGATCTGAACCAGAAGAAGCGGGAGCAGGAGATGTTCTTCAAACTGAACGAGGAGACCGAGTGCCCAGTCCCCACCACCCCAAACAAGGCCACCAAGTTTCTCCCGTACAGCTCCACGGATGCTCCCTAACAGCCACTCGGGGCTGTGGCTGGCAGGTTGGCGGGCTTCCGGGCCCCCCATTCTCTGTGAACAAGTAACTCAGGACCCCCTTCCCTCTCACTTCCTGCCAGCTTGAATCCAGCCCCTCGCCTCTGCGACCCCGGTGTGCCTGACTTCTCGCTCACTCACGGAGGGTGAGGTTTTATTATGTGTCGCCTAATCTTAGTATGTTCTCTTTGAACCCCAGGTCCCTTCGAGCTGTCCGTGATTTGGGTCATGGGTGGGGGCAGGGTCTAAGGGCAGCGAGTGTTCTGTGGCCTCTAGGCCTGTCCCATTTGCCACACCAGTTTTGCTGTCTGGGGGTGCAAAGTGCTGCCGCTGAAATCACTGTGGGCTCTTCCATACGTTGCAACTCTCGGTGGCTTTTCAGCCGTTCCCTGCAGCGTCAGACCAGAGTCGTGGCTCCCAACAGCCAGCTGCTCAGGGGTGCCCTCGTTTCTCGTTCCCCCGTTTGCTTTCCTCTTAAGGCCGTGCCTGCAGTGGGGGAGAGCCAGAAGCGTGCATTCTGCGGGGCTCAGGTGTTTCGTGCCATCTTATGCCATACCCTCCCCGCCACTCACACACGAAGGACTTGGGCCGCTGGTACTACCCAGACTTGCCTTCACCCCGGGCCTCTCATGCCACGTGGGTTGGAATCTGCTGCCTGAGCCACTGAGCGTATTAGGTAGAGCCACTGGTATGGGGCGTGCTGGGTACTGGCACCAGAGGCACAAGATGGCACAGGCGAACCGCCTGTGATTCCTTTTGGCCCGCACTTGGTACCCTGTGTTCAGGGGTAAACTCACCACACGACACTTTGACATCTCAGCCTGTTTCCATCTCACACCTGCCCCGGGGGTATGGGCAGGCTGTCTCCCTCAGCCCTGTGCCCTTCCCACTTCAAGCCCAGCCTTGTACTTCAGAGGCTGGAGGTCACTGGGACTTTTGTTCAGGAAGCAAAAGCATCAGGGAGAAACATGATGCTTTCTGGCCTGCGCCCGCCGCCTCCCCACCCACCCCTCGAGTATGGCCGAAGCCAAGCTTCTGTAGCTCACACAGAGCCCTGGGGCTTCAGCGCACTCAGCTGGCCTCCCAGATTCCGACCCCCAAGGCTGCAGAGTGTCAATGACACAATGAAAGCAAATGCTCAAAATGACATTTGGCCTATTTACAGGGAAAACCTTCGTCATCTTGATTTCTAACTTGAAACAAATATCAATGAATGTTTTCTTCAGGAAGATACCTAATTTAAGGAAATGAGAAAAGTGAAGGTGATTTTCAGGAATCCTTTGGGTGCACTGGGTCTGGGTATTATTTTGCTGGTGACAGAGCGGCTGCCACACCCAGGGTGGACTTCGTCCTTCACTCCTTATGGTTAGAAGTTTTGTCTTTTGAAGCAGTTCCCTGGAAGTCTTGGCACTGGCTGTAATCCTACCCTCCTGGATCTTGTAGAGGGAGGGCAGCCATTCAAAAGGAGAAGGGACTTGGGGTCCCTGAGTCTTACAGATGCACCAAAGATGCCCTGGAGGCCGCGGGGAGGAGGTGTTGTCCTGGGTTGGTGAGCACTCGGCTTGCCTGCTTCAGTATTTGACCCAGATGGGACACTTGTCAGGTGTGAACAGATGAAACGTGAACCAACTGTCCCTTTTGATTCTCTCAGGTACACAGGTGCTGGAAAGCATGAGCCAACAGCAGTGTCACAACAGAGTGTAGCCCAGTTCCGCCAGGGTTGGCCAGCGCTTGCAAATGGTCAGGCATGGCTGGTTTGGGCTTTGTTTACAATGAATGCATTGCCTTTTGCAGCCTGGGCTCTGAGAATTGAATATCAGGTGAAATGCTGGCTTTATGGCTCAGACAAGTCTTTGGTCATTCCCTTGTTCGGCTTGTCATTCACGTTGGAATCGTTGAAGGAGTTGCTGCTTCCCTGCTCAATGCCGCCTGAGCCCTAAAAGGTCCCCTGTTCTTTCTGGATGGGGTCTGGTTGGGTCTTCCAGCCTCACTATTGAGCCAGTGTGCAGTGCCCACCACTGAGAAGGCCCATGCAGTGTTCCTCGTGCCCTGTGCTAACGTTTCCTTTGTAAGGGACGGACAGAAAACTGTTACTCGTTCTCAGTCAGTTGATTGCGGAGTAAATATAACTAACTTATATTTTCCCTTTATGAAGTATATTAGTTATTTTTATGTAGATTCCAAACTTTATACAAGACTTTTGTAAAATGTTCTTTGTGAAGTTAACTGCAAGAATGTAAATATGCTTCTAATAAAATAACAGGGGGAGAAACTCTTTTTGCCTTTGGGGTTGTTCTCTTAGACTGGGGTGGGAAAAGCAGGGCACACTTACACTGGCCAGACAAGAAAGGGGGTACTAGCTTCTGAGTCCAGGGGTGCCTCCCAGATCATACAGCAGGTCTGACTTTGAGGTTCCTGTTCTGAAAGGAGTTACGGCTGGCTGTGCGTGTGTGTGTCCGTGCTTTCTCTCTACAGACATTTAATATGATTCTCATTTAACAATATTTGACTACCAAGAGTTTTTACATATTAACTTACTGAATCCTTTCAACAGCCCATGAGGAAAACAGTGTCATTACCATTTTATAAATGAGGAAATGGAAACTCAAGTCAATCAGTTTCGTGGAGAACAAGGTTGGGAACCACCTGACTAGTAAAATGGATTTTTTTAGAGTCACTGGAGAAATTCACTTTCTCAGCTTCTGGGAGCATACCAAAAGCTCTTTACCACAATTTCTTCAATGAATATTAATTATACCTGGGCAGCAGAGATCACCCTATTTGTTCAGCGAATTCTACCTACTTCCCTCTTTTTCTAGGTGTACAGGAAGAGCGCACCCTTCAGCACCGCTTCTAGCCTCTTAGGGCTGGGTGACGGGGCACTGACCCGTGTGCGCAGGAATGATGTTCTGATCAGGCATTTAATAGCTGGTGAGACTCCCCTCTGGCCCAGCAACACTGCTGAGCATGACTTCCAGACGGTCTGACCTTCAAGCTGGCCATGTTGGACTTCACGAGAACCAGACAGGTGTATTAAGGTGTATGTGTATTTAGTAATGTGTCAGCTTGGCTGGGCTGAACTACATTTCCCTGGATTCTCTTCATCTGTTTTTGATTAGGGTGGGCCACAAGACAGATTCCTGGGGGATTTGCAGGGTGGAAGTGAAACTGGTCACTTTGTAGCCCAAATACACTGTTGTTGATCAGCTCACTTCGCTCCTGGGCTTGAGGAGTGGCTGGGTCTGCAATGGCCCCATGTTCCCTCACAGCCTCCTTCAGCTTCCCCCATTCCTGGGCCAGGCGTGGGCACTCTGCTCTGACGCAGGACATCCGTAGCACCAAGGTCAGGGGCATTGAGAACTGACACAGGTTCCACTTGTTCTTGTGGACTCTGGTTCAGCTACACTTGCTCCCCCCCACCTCCTGCTCAGCTTCTCTTCCAGACGGCCTGCCCCGTGGACTTTAGGATCCCCTGTTGCCTACAAGGACAACAGCCTTACGGAAATGGCTTAACTAGGTTGGACAATTATGTAACGTCGACTCCTTGTAAAAGATTCCTTTATTCGCTCTTAGTGGTTCTGCTTCTCGGATACGTGGGGATAATTTGCTCCTGTGGTGTAGTGCAGGGGTCCCCAGCCTCTGGGCCGTGGACTGGCACCAGTCTGGGCCTGTTGGGAACCGGGCCACACAGCAGGAGGTGAGTTTGACTGTAAGGCCCTTGAATCATCCTGAAACCATCCCCTTTTCCGCTGGTCTGTGGAAAAATTGTCTTCTATGAAACCAGTCCCTGGTGCCAAAAAGGTTGGGGACCGCTGGTGTAGCATATTCTATTCTGACTAATGTAACTTTACTGTGTCACTTGCAAGTATCTTATTTAACCCAGTAAGTTTTAAAAGGGTGGGGGGGAATACAAATATTAATTTCAATACACGTTTGCTAATAAATGAATTGATGAATGTTTTTACTTATGTGCTTTAAATATATTTTTCCTTAAAATCGGGGAACTAAAGATTTAACTCATCTAATAATCCATTATTGGCAGTGCCAATCCTATCAAACGAGTCAAATTAGACGGTCAGAAAGTCTGGCTTTGTCTTTCAGTGCAAACAAATGTGCAAATACAGTTCGTGATAACTTTTTGTCTGGATTCTATAGATAAACAGATAGTTAGGGCAGGAAGCCTTGTCATGTGGATTCAACAGGGAGCTGCTATCTTTAATGCTTCTTACCAACTCTCTCTTTCTTAAGGTTTCATAAGATTCTCCCTCAAAAGACTTGCATTCTTTGACATCACCTGGAAATGAGTTGAGTCAAAATTTCACTGCACTATCCTTCCAACTTACCTGAATTCGGAAATCTCATCATCACAGGTGAAAAGACATCATTTTAACATGCCACAGGCTGGGGCTGGCAAGCAGGACACTGCCTGCTGAGCTGCCACTGAACTCACCAGGAGGCCACCCTCTGGCCACTGCAGCCACCTGTGTGTATGTGTGTCGGTTACGGTTCCGCAAACCATAGCTGCTGTGTGCCACCGAGGCAAAAAGGAAAGAGTTCATGCTCGAGCCCAGAAGGGAAGCCCCTTCACTCAGTTGTGTCCCTCTAGGCTGCTGTATTGACAAAGTTAATCACTGTATCAGCTGGCAGGGGAGAAATACTTAACAGGGTCCCACTTCAGTATTTCTAAGGATAGAAAAGAAGCATGGAACCCTGGCCGGGTGGTTCAGTTGGTTAGAGCGTCCTCCCAAAATGCCAAAGTTGAGAGTTCGAGCCCGGGTCAGGGCACATACGACAATCAACCAATGAATGCATAAAGTGGGACAGCAAATTGATGTCTTTCTCTTCTTCCTATAAAGTCAGTCAATAAATTTTTTAAAATAATCAATCAATGAATTTAAACAATTTAAACAATTCTGAATTCTGAAACCTATTTGGACCTCATGATTTTGGTTAAGGGATTGTAGACTTGTACCTCTTCATTATAACTGTGTCTTATAAATCCCAGTTCAGAGGTATCTGAAAGACTGGAGGAGAAAAGTGCCTCATAGTCTTCTGCCTTTATAAACAAATCTGGTCACCAACTGATATGACGCCTGAAGTAATAAAAAGACCTGTATGCCTGAACTCTTGTTTGAGGAGAGGAGAGAGCAAAGTGACACGCCTTGGCTCGGTTTGCTCCTCACAGAGCTCGGGAAAGACTCCTATCATACGTGTGACTCGGTGACTGTCACATTGAGCTCCTGGAATTTGACCCAATAACATTAGCATTGTCCCCCTTAAGGCGGAATATGGCTTTAGTAACAGGAAAGGAGCCTTGAGTTATCTCCACTACAGTTCCAATGCCAAGGGGTGGACACACAATTTAAATGAGCGAAGCAAGTGGTTAGAAGACAACAGGGAAGGATGGAGACGGTGGAAATCGAGGGAGTACGTGCTCTGGATGAGGAAGGCAGTTGCTACTTAACTCCTGCACATTGTTGCCTGCGGATCCGATAGAGTCAGAGTTTAATTTTTTGAGAGAAGCAGGAAATTCAAATTTTAAAATGTCAAGCCGTCACATTTTAAAAACAATAAAAAGTGTGATAAACATACATATTGGCGTATTATATTCAGCTTGTGACTCCTGCCTTTATCCTATGTGCTAGGTCCCAGGGCAGGTGCCAGGATCTATGAAGTCTTGCCTGGCTGTTACACTGGTGTCTCCTAATGAACCATGATTCTCTCTATTCACAACCCTGTTTAGTCCTTTCCCACACTGACTCTGAGCTGGGCCACATGACTCGCTTAGGCCAGTGGGACACTGGCAAAGGCTTAATAAGCATTTGTTCATAGGGGCCATGTCCTCTTGGAAGCTAGTTATCCTGCAGGAGCTTGACTAAGGATAAGCCACGTGGAAAGGGAGGCCCTAAAGGCTGTTTTGATGAGCTCCCAGCTGATGGCAGTCCCGTGAGTAATCTCAGCTTATACTGTGTGGGCTCAGCTGAATCCAGTCAACCACAATTGTAAAAAATAATAAAACATTTTAAGCTATTAAGTCATGGGGGTGTTTTATCATGATGCAATAGGCAACTGAAACAGAGGTCATTTATTCTAACCCGTTTGTTTTACTAATGGATGTCCCAAGGCACAGGGAGGGGAAGGGGCCTGACCAAATTCAGATAGCAAGTCAGTAGCAAAGCTTTCCAATCCTGTGCACTTTCTATCGCTTTTCTTTTAATTCCCTTGATGGAAAGCGTGAGATGAGGACTATGAAACTTCAAACGCTAACTGCAAGGAACTTACACTGTGTCTGTCCTTCACGCATACAAATTACTGTAATAACCTGGACTCTAGAAGTGGAATGATTTCTAGCTCATTTACTGCCCTCACTTTACAGGTGCAGAAAATGAAAAGGGGGATAAAAAAAAAACAAGCCCACCACGTGAGAAAGGACAGCAGCTGACATTTGGAAGCTGGCCTGGTACATTACAGCCAGGCTGTTACATTACTAGATGATAGCCTCTCCCTCTTAGCTTGGCCTTGTAGTCTCCCGTTGAATATAATTTCACAGAACATAAACATCAGACAGGACATTCTGTAACCATGACAGAGCAAGACAAAAACAAGACCACTCCTTAATTCTGAGTGCAGATAAAATATTGTTTAAACCACACACACACAAAAAAAATCCCCCATCCTTGCTACTATGAGGGGCTGCTACTGTTTTGTTTTTTAATCGTCTCCCGAGTACATTTTAAAATTACTTTTAGAGACGGCGGAAGGGAGAGAAACATCGGTGCGACAGAGAAGCGTCAATTGGTTCCCTTGCGTACACACCCGGACTAGGAAATGAACCCCAGACCTCAGGCATGTGCCCTGACCGGGAATCGCCAGCAACCCTTCGGTTACCGGACGACGCTCCGATCCACTGAGCCACACCGGCCAGGGCAGGGCTGCTATTTCTTTACCAATAGATTTACCCTCAGTCTAGTGCTCCTCCCTTCCAGGTTGCAATACTCAATGACAGAATTACCCGTTTCCTGGCACCGTCTACCGTAATCCACGTACAGCCCCGCTTCCTCAAACCCTCTCCCAAGTCACCTAACAAGTCTTACTGAGACGCTCCCACGGTTCCTCGCGGTGTGCGCTCTTCCTCCCAGCAACCAGTAATACACCCAACTTGTTCAACTGTTAGTGTGTCCCTGCTGGTCTTCGATTAGTAAGCACTGACGGACCTGCCAGAGTTCACACGGAGCTCGGTGACAGCGCTCACGGGGAGTCTCCAGGCCTCTGGCCGTGTCCTTTCTTAGCACCTGTCACTCTTTTGGCTGCTGTTCCCCTCCCGCACGCCCACTGGCACCAAGCTCCGCAAGAACAGAGACCTCTTCTGTGATGTTCAGAGCCTGACTCCCAGTGCTTGGCAGGGGCTGGAAGTTTACACTTTCTGAACGAATACATAAGCAAGAGAGTCTCAATAAACGCAGGTTCCTTTTCATCCCTCAGCTCCTTCCAGTTCGTGGTGCATACAGATGGCCCCACAGCTCATCTCCATAAACCTCCTCTTCTCCACCTAAATCTCCAAACACTTCACTGGGATTCCGGAGAGGGATACCCCTCACGGACCCTCTTCCCTTGCCCGAGCTTCTCTCGCACGCCGACCTTCTCCCACACCTGGATCCCAAGACCATCCCCTCCTAAAGCACCTACAACCCACCTGTCTCCAACATGGGTCCCTACCACCAGACACCCGTCGACCAGCCGAGTCGCTACCTAGGCGTCTAATGAGCACTGCGGACACCGACCGCGCATGTGCGGAAATAGGTCGCACACGCAGGATCTCTGACAAGTGAGGAGTTGCCTCTTGAGTTTCCCTTCCTGTCTGAGTCGACTTGGGCTGCCAGGAAGTCGGGAGAGAGTGGAGGAAAGAGAACCCGGGCGCAGGGTTTTCTGGGACATGTAGTTGTGGAACTGTCGAGGCTCTGCCTGGAGGGAGCCCTTCATTCTTTAGGTCTGCACGTCCCGCGTTCACTCGCCAGTGCTCCTGTCGGCTCAGACTTCAGCTTCGCGCTGCCGGGAGGGAATGGCCCGGCGTCGGCTTCCCGCTCCCACAACCCTCTGCGGAGCACGCAGCGCCTGCTGGGAGCTGTAGTGCGCGCTCTGCGTACTGCGTTCGCCGAGGGGGAGGGCGGAGCTGCCGGCGGCCCGGGCGGGCTGGCAGCTAGAGTGGGTGCGAGTACCGCCTCCGCCTCTGCCGCCTCCGCCGTCGCCTCCTCCGCCCGGGCGGTTCGCTGCTGCGCCGGGAGAGCGAGGCGGGGCCGCCGGGGCCGCCATGGAGCCCGACTCGGTGATTGAGGACAAGACCATCGAGCTTATGGTGAGTGCGGCCCGCTGGACCGTCTGTTCTTCTGTCTGTCCGGCCCCGGGCGGGCCTGCCCACCCCAGCGTCCGGCGCGAGGCCGGCCCTTGGCCCTTCCCTGCCGTCTCGGCCGGGACTTGGGCCCCCTGCCTTCCCTGGCCTCAGGCCCCGCGCGGTTTCTTCGGATCCCTAGAGATCTCAGGCCGGAGCTGGCCCGGCCCCCTCCGGCCCCTCGGTTCTCCCTCCCCCTGTCCTGTCTCCGGGCCCATCTCTCGAACGACCCTCGCTCGCTAACGCTGTGGCCTTAGCTCACACTCGCTCTAGCATTTCATTCTCCTCTTAGAAGTGGATTTATTTATTTATTTACTTATTTATTTACTTATTTATTTATTTTTCTCCTCTATTTCTTCGGCCCAGGCCTGCACCGCTCCTGCAAGCCCCACTTAGGCCGAGTGAGATGGTGGTGGGAGGGGGTCGGGGGGAGATCGGTCCGGGCCTCGGGCCTCCGCGTCCTAGTAGGGGTCTCAGCACCCTCTCCCCAACAACCTAGGGCTGTGTAGATGCTGGGATAGGCCCTACAGGGGTGGAGGTCTGAGGCTGTGACGGATTAGGGGCCTCTTTCCCTGGACCCCAGTGATGTCCAGCCTCTGGGACAAAGGGTTTTCCTACTGGGCCGAAAGGGACGTTCGCATAGCAAGGCCCTAGGTACTCTGCATTCCATCTCCCAGGAAAGGGAAACCGTAACTTCACGTTTTCCAGAGCTGCTTTGAGAAATTGGGGAGGAGGGGGGAGGGGTTGTCCTCATGACTGCCGCCAGTTCTTTCTTCTCAAAGAGAAAAAATAAAAGGAAAGAAAAGAAAAAAGGAGAACCCTAAGCCCCTGGGGAAGCAATCACTCTTCTGTTAGAAACCACGGGTAGCCCGACCAGACTTCCTCGCCCCCGCAGACACTCCCAGCCCCGTTGCCCCCTTTAGGTCGTGGAGCCAGAAGGGGCTTTCAGAAACAGGTCCATGAGAGATTGGCTAGTAAGATTCGCTAATTGGTGGATGATTGGGTGGGAGAAATGAAATACGGCAGCTATTACCTGCCAATGTGAACGTTAGGGAAACTAGACTGGGCTGAGGAGGAAGTCATTGCCTCAGCAAATGGACAAGCCCAGGGTTTCTTCCTGTGGAAACCTCGACAGTTTCTTTGTATCTCCTAACAAGGTAACAACTTCTACCCAGGATTTAGAGGAAAGGTAAAAGAATCTACTTAACCCAGCAAAATGTTTTCCTAGCCAGATTTTCTCCAGTGTGAAAAGGCTTGTTGAGTCAGTGATTCCACTGGGTAGGGTCCGTGACATCAGAGCCACTTCCCCCATTTAATGCTATAAATAATAAATGGTGACACTGAAAGTCTGTTGGATAGCCGCATGGTTTCTGTGGATGATGGTATCTGGGGAGTTGAGATACATGTTTTAAAAATGGAAGTACAGTAGCATAAATAGGGAGGCAGGTTAATATTTGCTGTCCTTCGCATAATTCACAGAACTACACTTCTCCAGCATTCTTGAGAACTATAAAAAAAAAAAAAAGCTGTAGTAGTTTTAATTTGTGTGTGTGTGCACGTGTGATTGCTTTCTAAGGGATACTGTCACTTGTGGATTTTTATTTGATTTTCATTTATGAAGTAATTTTTTTCTTACTATAATTTATCAAGCCTTTGACATTCTGCATCTTTTGTAGATTATTTTGGTAAACTGTCTTAATTAGAATTACAAATATAGTACCTATTCTTATGGATGTACTTACACTTCATGTACTTATAATATAGGAGTACTTCATAATTGAAAAATTGTATCTTGGTACCTCTTTGACTTTGGCTGATCTGTACCCCTCTCATTTCTGTTCATTAAAAAAAATAACTAAATGTCTTTATTTTCAAAAGAATTAGAAGAAATACAGTGTCATCTAATTAGTGTGGGTGTATGGCAAGGAAAAAAAAAATCTTTGGCCTAAATTTCCTGGCTTTATAGCCTTATTACTTAAAAAGTCTTGATGTTACACGATTGTATTCGCCTATGATCAGAAAAGATGTTTCAGCCTTTTAAGGACATTATAGACTGGGACTCTTAGGCAACTTAAGAGTTTAGAAGCTATTTAGATCAATTTTAAAATGGCTTTTTATATACGGATTTTGATACTCCCTCAAAGGGATACATGTTAAGACTCTTAGGCAGCCCTTTTCATGAACATATAAGCATTTATTTTAGTGTAGTAGGTAGGACAGATACTTAACTGATTTAGTAAATCCAGGATTAGATGTAGGTATGATAAAACCTTAAAATCTAATTGCATGTGGCTTTTTGTATTCACTGCATTTTCATTACAGTGTGCAGAAGTAGGTTAAAAATAATTTTTACAGCCCTGGCTGGGTTGCTCAGTTGATGAGAGCATTGTCGCGATGCACCAAAGTTATGGGTTTGATCCCCAGTCAGGGTACATACAAGAATCAACCAATGAATGTATAAATAAGTGGAACAACAAAAATTGATGTTTCTCTCTCAAAATCAGTAAATTAAAGAATATTTTTTTACATTGGTTTCTAAACAACGTGATGGAAGGAGGGGAAGGGGTTAAACCGATGGTGTTTTGAAAACCTAAAGCATGGAATATTTTTAGATTTTTATGAGTCAGAATCAGTACTCAAATATTTGTGATTGTGCTGCCTGTCCCAGCTCAGTACTTCATGGTTAACAGGAAAACTTGCATTTGGTATTTTGGAGCATGCTATAATTAAAGAGAGGAAACAGACTTCTTGGGTATCTCCAGTTTCTTAATCTTCATCCCATTTTTTTTCTTTCATTTTGATTCTTTCTCCTTTTTTTCCCCCTTGCACTTTTTTTTTTTAGTGTACTAGGAAATAAAGCTGGTGACAGAGCAATTAAAATTCCCAAAATATAACCCTGTTGTGATTCTTACCCCTGACTGAGGCTGGGCCCACAAAGAATACTCCTCCAGCAGATCTGCCTCATTGGATTCGGTCTTAATATAGACTGTACACTTTTGATTGAGATAACTGTACTTGCAGTTGCTGTTGGTGAATAATATAACCACCAAATGACCTTTATGACCTTATATTGGTCCAGTATATACCTTGTTTGTGCGACTGTTTGTCAGACTTCTGGCTTTGGTAAAATCAGCTTCATTATTATTAATGAGGTAGAAAAGTAGTAACCATTTTTATCTATACCAAGTTCCCCAGGCTGTGTCTAGTGCACTTCATTGGACTTCACTGGAAAGAATGAAAATTGTGCATTGTACGTCACAGGATATTATTAATGCTTGAGTTAGGATATGAGGTCCTCATTACTGGGAAGCCCCCACGGAACTGCTAACCGGGACAGAAAGGTGGATCATCTTCTATTAGAAGATGGCAAAAGTCGAGGTTAAAAGCGTAGGAAAGGGAATCCTGCCTCCTCTGTGGGTGTGAACTCATCCCTCTCCCCACCTTTACAAAATTAATGAGCAGTTTGTACTCTATTGTTACCTGTTGAATGGTTCCCCTCTTTGCTAAGTGACCTTAAGTGAGCCATTTCCCTTCTGTGTTATCGCTAAGTGGCTATATTACTTGTTGAATGTAGTAATATAGGTAAAGTATGTTGGACCTTATTAAGGAGGTGTGATATCAGTGCTATTTTCAGAGCTATTGAAGAAAAGCAGGCCACAAAGCCACAGAGATGAAAGAAACAAGTGAAGATATTGGAAAAAAATTTTTTGGATTTCTGCCCCCTTCCTATCGTTGGCTTCCAAAGTGGAGTAAGTGGGATTTTTTAGTAACTCCTTTACGAAGTTGGATGTCACTGTCGCTTAGCCTCATCTAAGTCTAGCCCTGTGCTGACTTACCGCATGCAGATTAAATAGAGGCTGAAGTAGGGTCCAAATGAAGTTAAACGCTGTACGTGTTTTAGATCTCATTGACTTGCCTCGAGAGGCTATGGCTCAAATACGTCAGTTTTTGCCCCTGATTTTGGAGTAGGTTAGATGTCCGTTCAGATTTGACGAGGCGGAACGTGATCCTACACACCCATCTTGGCACTCTCGGCCCCTGACTGCTGTACCTTGAAAATGGAGAGACTTGGCCCAGACGCCGTGACACAGGTTCATAGAATAGTACACATGTTCCTCTGAGTTGTGCCACCTGAGTCTCTGAATTCTAGAAACAGACTGTCCTGTGCTGGGAGGTGCCGGGGGGTCCTGAGTTACACTTGATGATAGTTACACGTTTAAGGGAAAGAAAGCGCCTCGAGCCCTCTAATCCCAGTTCCAGCCTCTCCCCTTCTTGCTTTCCTTCCCACGTTTCTCACTCTGTATTCCAGCCAAAGCTCGGAGGGCCCTGGTTCTTCTGATTCTTTTGTCAGCGCCGGTGTGAACTGACCTATGCCCGTGTATTGAAGGCTAATCATATTTTCTGGAAGGACCTAATACAATAGTTGGCCCTCTGGCTAAATTGCTGTAGGTCAGATCTCAGCAGTTCTCCCTTTTACCTATGCTGATAAAAGTCCTATCCCCTCAAAAGAATTTAGGGCCCATTTCTCGATGTCAGTGTGTATTGCGGTGGGAGATACCACTTTGGTTTTATATCTGTAGTGTTACCTACGTGATAATCATTGTTAAATGAAATGAACGAATTCTGGCACTTTGTGTTTATCTTGTGGCAGTCCACATATTACAGGCTTGTTTTCTAGTTTCCTGTTTGTGTCCCCTGTTAAATGATGAACTCTTCACAGTGTCTTCTTGTAGTAGGTGTTCGGTCAATGTTACGTTAACTTTTTGGTTGATTGTTTACATGCATTATTGCCGTCTGCTTGTATCTTAACCCTCCTTTTTTCTGCAAATTCCCACGTATATCACTAATTCTCATAATAATCTGGTCCCGACTCAACAATACCTACACCTTCCCGTTTATCAAAAGCCTGTGATCATGTCTAAGCTTCCCTTCCAGAGGCTGTATCCGATTGTCCTTTGAATCAGTCCTCCATAATGCTTAGCACTTAGGTGTGCAATAGATATTTATTGATTTAAATTAATGTTAGGGTTTATTTATATATTTTTTCAATGCTGTGAAACCTTTTTAAGATTTCCTTTTGATAACTGTAAGATGAGGGCGGAGATGAATACGGGCGAAAAGACTGGTAAGGGGGAAGAGGAGGGTGGTATGTGGCACAGGCATCTGTAGACATTTTAACCATAGCTACAGAATTTGACATACATACAGACTGATTTCTGTACATCCCAGAGCGTGGCTGATAGCAAAGTATCGAGGAAACCCAGATTCCTTTGATATCTGTTGCTGTGAACTTACCGAGCAGTCAATGAGCTCTGAGGACTCTCTGACCTTACTGAAGCATGATTTAGCAGAAAGGGCTTGGGCTTTAGAGTGAAACACGTGACTATGTGTCCCAGCTCGGTCACTTGCCAGCTGTGTGAACTTAAGAAAGTTAACCTTTCTGTGGCACGATTTTATTACCTGTAAAGATAAGAAAATGTCGCTGTTGCTTCGAGTTGCGAGGAGCGTGGGTTACGTGCGCGGAGCGCGTGCGGCCTGCCTCTCAGCACCCGCTCGCCAGGCTGACACTCCCCACAACTGGGGGGGGGGGGCGCATTTTGTAAAGCGTAGTCACGACAGATGGTGTGAAGAGGTTTTGATCCCCCCCGCCCCAGTTGTGTATGTATTTATCTGTGAAGCTTCACGGAGGCCTAACATTCACTTGTTTTTAGGCATATGTTTATTGAGGGGAAAATGATGAACTCATACAGAACCAGTATTGTCTTGGGAATCTGGGAAGTACTATTAAAATTACTAAGAACTACTGGTTAGACATAATTAGACCTTACCCTAACTAGAGAGAGCTCACCCAACCCTGTTTTAGGTTTCCTGGTACAAAGAGACTGGTGATTAGTTATATTAATACTGAGCATTGTGATTTATGTCTGATTGGTTTAGGGTTTTTGATTTCTTATTGTTGCTTTAACAAAGCTGATAATTTTGACCTTCAGCAGAATAAGCAGTGAGAATCATACAAGATTTCCTCTGGAATTGTGTTGAGTTGTTCACTGAATTAGTTGACAAAGGGGGAAAACCTGTTGATCAAGAATGGGCTTGTTACCCTCAGTGAAGTTGCTGCTGATGACAATTGCCTAACAGGAAGTTTGTCTTTGTAGGCAAATGAGAGACAAACCAGGAAGACCTGACAGTCCAGCGGGGTATCGCTAGCTCGATCTTACTATTGTTTTAACAAAGTGCAAAGATTACAGAGTGTTCTGTGTGTGATGTCAGCAGGACGCATTTTTAGGAAATTCCATTTCAGGGTAAGTTAACAAGGAGGACTTCCCAAATACAAGGCTGTGAAGTAGAAACAGTGGGACATAAACATGTAAAATGAAAAAAAAAAAGTCCCTGTGAGTAGAGAGACGTGCAAACATAGACACAACAAGTGTAGGAAACCATTCTCTGATAGCCAGCTTCTGATCCGCAGAAGGAGAAGAAAACTACGTGAGAGCTGTGCTACTGAGGAAAAAGGAACTTGAGTAACTTTTAATTTTTTTAAGAGTGACATTGAGAACACGTAACCACTCACGAGAACTAATAGTCAACTGTATTTTGGTTCTGTGAAATGATCAGTTGGGAGATTCATAGAGAAAGGGACCGAGGACAGGAAGGTTTCAGTCTTGACACTCCTGGGCTGGCATCTGTTCATATTTATATATCACCAGCTAGGCATTCAGTCCATGTTAATTTGAAGGGAAGAGGGGAAAATTAACTTACAATAAAGGGAAGAGGCCTGACAGTTCAAGAGGTTCAGATATGGGTTCGTTAGTCAAATTGTTGTGGTTGTGTTTTGCAGTAACTGTTCAGCATTTTCGTTACAGCAGTTAAGTTAGGCTTTGAAAAGCAGAGTATATTACCTTAGTAGTTAGCTACTAGCCATAGCTTGCTATAGCTGCTTTTATCAAAATTGGGTTTCTACTTTATTCTTAGGTTCCAGAGTAATACACTTAATGGAGAAGACATGAGCACTAATTTCTTTGCTTGAGATTTTACTAATGTGATCTCTAAGTTCTGGGTATTATCTGATTGTTCGGTAGAGGTTGATCATTGATTGGCATTGCATTGCCTTCGGTTGGTTTGCCTACAGCTTGAAAAATCAGAGCATCTTTAGTCATTGTCAATGATTTATTAACAAATCTTGGAATTTAAAAATTCCTCAGTTTCAACTAGATTTGAGATCGTCCATCAGAGACATACTCTTTGCTTATAGACGCAAAAACTAGTTGGGGAACATCATATACTGTTTTGTTTTAACATCAGTATTGTAGGCCGTAGACTACTTCCATGGTTCTGTTAACGGAATGCTTTTTTGAGTGGCAAGATCTAGGGAGTTAGCTTTGACGATGGCTTGTTTGGTTCAGTTGTATTTTCAGCTAGGCTGAAATCTTTTCTGGTTTTTGTTTTTTTTTTTTAGTTCTCCACTGATGTTGATTAACTTAGGGACCTTTGAGAGTCTTTGAGAGTCAAGCTTGGTTTCTTCTGCCCCTGGAATCTTGGCCTTTCCAGTTCTTGGATTTGGGTGCAGCTGTGCTCTGTGAAAAGGGCTGGGGCTGTACCATCTAGGAGATGTGGGACTTCGGCAAGTTATTTCTTCTCATCATTTTTGAGAATGAAATGAGTGGTGACTGGAAAGGGCCTGGCCCGTTAGGAGCCTTTTAGTAAAGGTAGGCGTTTTAATCACTGCAGGAGTATTTCTGCAATAGCATGGCAGTTGAGGAAGCAGAAAATTTATATGCAAGAAAGTTCACTGTCTTTGATTTTAAAGTTCTTATCTGCGTCATTCTGTTGAATGCCCTTTTCACTCTCCCTTCTAGTTTGTTTGGAATTTCCAATCTGATAGAAAAGTCGGTATAGTAGTGAGAGAATTTTCATATAATGTGGATCGGGCTTATGTTTTTAAAGGTGTCATCTAGTAAATTATTTATTCGTGTTCTGTATTATTTTCCTTCGTTTACTCAGTGACTGGCCATTGTGGGGATAGGCCTTCACGGAATGAAAATACATGTTAAAATTGTGCTGTGTGTTTTAAAATGTCCGTACTTCAGCTGAGGGGAGATTTGGGTAATGTGCAGATTTGATGTCTTATATATAGCAAACCAAAAGATTTCTTGTTAGATGCTTAAATATCTTTTTTGGGAGGTATTTGAACCCTCCCATTATCATTAGTTTTGGCTGACAGCCTTCTCGTAGTGGCGGAGGAGCTGCCTTAGACAAGGCCTGAAGCAAGTTCGTTGTAGCTGAATGGTCTGGGACAATTTATGTGGATAATGGTGTAAGCTTTCAGCCGCGCTCATTTGGAAATTGCACGTTATTTATCACAGCATATCTTCATAGTAGGGATGTAAGCCTTTGCCATGCAGAGTTTCTTGCCCTCCCCTCAACACAGAGGCTGGAGACATTGCGGTAGACCTCTTATGCCAGTCGCGCACGCAGGGGTTGCAGCTCTTTTTCTGCGCCTCAGATCCACCGCTCCATTGACCCTTCCTTCCATTTCTTGGTGGCTGTCCTTTGCCACTGGTGCCATGGTGGGTGTATGGATTGCTTTCTGTCTTTCAACAGTTACCGAAGTGCATGTTTGGGATTTTGTTGAAGAAAGCTGGATACAGTAAACGGAAAGAATCTTGGAAGCTGCTTGACTGCTGTCTTTTCTCAGACTAGTCTGAGAGGGAGTCCCCCATTCATTCTGGATTAGTGGATCTGACGTACAAAATATTGTCCAGGTAAGCCACCACCCTGTATTCTTTTGTTTTGTGGAACTCAACTTTCTGAAAGAAACTTAAAAACAAAATTTTTTTACTTCAGTGTCACGTTTGGATGTGGCCTGCTGAAGGCGCACACTCGACGCGGCAGAAGTGCTAGTGAAAATGTTGTTGCGGTGTGAGAAGTGCAGTTATTTTTATTATAGGCTTGAAGGGTTTATGGTAATAGTCCAGCGGGGAGTTTTGTTTGGGGAATAGCTTGTAAAGTAGGGAAAACAAGTGATAATTTTGAAGCATTGTCTCATGATTTGTAGTTAATGCCTTGTCAAAATAGTTTTTGTAGTTACCATTTAAAGTAGTGGTCCTTAATTCCCAGGACTCTTGGAAGGTCTTCTTAAAAACAACTGCTTATTGAGCACCCGCTAAGTGCCAGGTACTTTGTGGGACTCTCTACATGTATTTCTTATTCAGCTGGCACGTGCTGTACCTGTGTTTTACAGACAGTGACATGAAGCTTGTAAGCACTAAGTGCAAGTTGCCCAGGGTCGTCCAACAAGTAAATGGCAGAGCCACGTTTAAACTTGGGGCCGCGTGTGCACTTCACCTTCGGGGCGAACCTTTGGGGTTTTCAAAATTGCCCGCCTGCAAGGGCAGGGTGTGGTGTTTTACAGCAGATTTCTGCTTGAGAACACACGGCAGGTCATTGTGCGGCAAGGCATTTTGACTGTATCTGGTGGCTCTCCCAACTTAGTGAGAAAATTAGAAGATCTTGAGTCAGTTCATCAAGCAAACATAAAGGGTGCTTAGGGAGTGTGAGAGAGGTGATGAATTTAAAGGTCAAAACATGTTCTATATAGGGAAGTATCGCTTGGTCTAGTGAACTCAAACTTGTATTTTTTCAGTTCCTCCTCAGTTTTTATTGGTTATTGGAATAGCTCAGTAGTTTATTATCAGATCTCTTTTGACCTCTGGTCTGTTAGTCTTACAAGTAAGACATTGTCAGGCACCTCTCTTGAAAATGTGACTTTTGGTGTTTAATATTCTCTCCAGATTACCCATTCCCTTTAATCTTTAAAAAATTCTTTTTATCGTAGACCAATACTTTGACTCTGTGATCCTTCTTTTAGTTTAATTCCTTTATGTTTGCTAATAATTCTCCCAGGTGAGCATTTTTAGCTTGCCATCTGAAGAGCTGTCAGGACAGTGGTGGCAGTAGAAATAATAGCAGTTAATAATTATTGGGCACTGACTCTGTATTGAGCACAATTTTAGGCACTTTCTATGTCTAAATTCATAGTAACCCAGTGAGGTAGGTAGGTAGGTACCCTTATTTCTACTTAGAGTAATTAAACAACATGTTCAAGGTCACACATCTAGTGAGAGACAAGGATGAGATACGTTTCCAGGCAGTCTGGCTTCAGAGGATGTGCCTCTAGCCTCTGTGCTCTGCTGCTTTTAGTTCAGCGTATCATCCAGTGATGAAAAGAGAGTTACAAGCCCCGAAGACTAAACTGTGCATTCGGATTGGAAGAAATCATTGCATAGGGAAAGGAAGCAGCTGTTGTTCAGTATCTCTCATCTTCTTTAGAAACAGCCTTGCTCTCCGATTCCGTTAGCCATCCGGGACCTTAGCCATCCGGGACCGTCAGGTTGTTTTCCAAGAGGACTCACAGTAGGGCTGTTGCAGGCTGTTTTCCGGGACGATGGGAATGTTCCGTGTCTCTGCTGTTCCACGGGGTAGCCACCAGCCAGCCACATTCGGCTATTCGGAAATGGGTTTCTGTAAGCGAGGAACTGAATTTTTAATTTTAACTCACATTCCAATAGCCAGAGATACAGTTTTAGAATTTATCTTTATCCTAGGCCTGGTCCTTGGTTTAACATCCCGAGAAATCTGATCTGGTCAGCATGCTCAAAGCACCTCTTGTCCCAGGGTTGGACCTACATTAACCATCTGTGCAAGACTGATGTGCAAAGCCAGAATCTCAGTTTATTATTTTATAATAGGTAATTGTTATCATGAGTAATATAAACTTTTCTGATAAGCAGGTTTGCTTACTTGGTTCTAATTAATATGCCAGTTTAATTTTTTCAAGTAAGAAACCTGAGACTCAAGCCAAATGACTGGAATATTCTCTTCACATCGGTAGACTTTACCCACCAGGTCAGCCTTGTTAGCATGGACTCAAACAGGGAATTGAGGTATTCGCTGGCCTGGGACGGAGACAACCTCATTCAGCTTACTTTGGGGACGGATGGTTTTTCCTGAAGGCAGAACCTCTTCTTTCAGCCTCTGCTTGCTTTCACTTCCCAAATACTTTTCTGATGAGGCATTCATTTTTTAGACATGTTAGTAAATTCAGCTTGAATGTACTTCTTATAGGTCTGGGAAGCCCTTTGTTCTCCTTAAGGTGACTTTGTCACTGCTGTGCTCCATTTTGTGTACATTTTTGACTCTAACAAGGCAGTTGAATTTTCCTGGCTTCCCTGTGGCCTCTTTCTATCGAAACAGACACAATAGCTTATTTAATTTGGTTGTATAGTGTGGGTTAGAATAGGGACATACTCATAAAAAATACACCTGGTGATACATTCTCTTTGCATTACATCGTGTTATGAAATGAGCTTGTTTTTAGCTTGCTGTGTCATTACTTTGGGACTTGCCCTTGCTTCTTCTGTTTTTAAAGCATTACTAGAAAAAGTAACATAACTAAATTAGTATTTGGCTGCTAACTTTTCAGGTGTGTGCAAGATGGGTTGAAGAGACCAGGGCAGGGAGACCAGTTAGCTCAAGAGGTCAGTGAAGGAGGCATACCAAAGCATTGACAGTGTGTAGAATGGGGGTGGGGGAACTTAAAAGAGATATGTGGGTGGTGGGATCTGTAGAACTTGGGGATTGTTTATAGGAGTGGGGCACAGACACAATATAGTGTGAATTTTAGATTTTGCCTTGGGCACCAGGATGGATGTTTTTCTCTTTTCCAAGACATGGAATACTAGAAGAGCAGGTTGGCAGGGGGTGGGTGGGTGCGGGGCGCTGGGTTGAGAAAGAATGAGTTCAGTTTATCATGAATTTGAGTTGCCTAATGGCTGAATCCTCTTAAGAGGGGAAGTGTCTAGTAGGAATATTGATCTGGAGCTCACTGGAGAGAGCAGGGATGGGAGACTTGAGAGTTTTCGTTTGGCCTCAGTGTTACCTAGGGCTGTGAGATTACTCTGTGCAGATTGAGGGGCCTGTCTGTTGGTGTAGGGGAAGGCGGGCAGAAAACGACAAGCTGCAGCTGAGGTCATGTGACCTTGTAAAATCCTGTGCGATGTTGATCAAGAAGTTACAGCTCTTTCCATCTTAGTCTGGGAATTCTGTTCAACCTGTTCTTTTCCACTGTAGCGGTTTGTTTAATTAATAGAGACACCATTTTTTGAAGTGGTTTTTTAAAAAACTCCATGTTGTCACCATGTGTCTTCTATACATTTACGCAAATTCAATTCTATGCATCTTGTGACGAAAACAAGGGGAAAATAACCTAAACAGCGAAGGTTCTGGATCACATGTGAGGTAGAGATGGAAACCTGCTCTGTTCTCAGCTGGTCTTGGTGCCCGAATGCTTCTGATCTAGCTGTGATGAGTGTGAGTATGTTATTTTAAAGACACAAATTTGTAACATCACATTAGGCCTGAGTGCAAGCCAGGCCTTTCATCCACTAGTCTTTTGGAGAAACAGTGAACTATTCATGTGCTAGAGTGAAAACTAGCTCTATTGGAATTACTGAGATGGTGTGTCGGTCCAGTGTGGCATATATTTAAGGGATTTTTAAGGCAAATTTTTACTATGTGCTATTTTCACCGTACGCACTGACTTCAGCCCCTAACTCCCAGATGAGCTGTAACTCCACTGTAATTAGGTTTTGGTAATAAAAGCATGGAGATATGAAGAGTTCATTACAGCTACAGCCAATCAATACTTAACAAATATTTTGAATGCATTATATATGTCTGTGGTACAGAATTCATAAGGTACAGAAAGAACTACACAGAAAATAAAGTCTCCCGTTTCTTCTTTGTAGCTCCAGCTGCTCAGCTGCATTATTCTGCACCTTGATTTTCTTGAAATGTAAAATATGACATGGTCATCTTTCCTATCAGTTCCCAAAGAGCGCTCATATTTTTTGAATAGATTTAAAAATTTAAAAGCTGCTTGCTGATTTATTGTAGGCACTGTAGTTCGTGAAACCACTCTGGACTGATACACATATGTATAGGTTGTGTCCAGTCTTTTGCTATTACACGGAATTCTGTAGGGAATAACTGAGTGTGTGTGTCACGTCACGGGGAAGAGTAATCAGGACAGACCCCTCCTAGTGAGCCCCACTCGGTGGGTACTTTCAGAAACCTCATAGACGTCACCACATTGTCCTCCAGTCACCCTGCGACAATTTCTACTCCCACAGGCTTTGAGAGTCCTCTTCTGTCCTCACACTCTCATGGTGTTTTGTGGATTTTAAGCTGATTGCTTTTTTAAATTGGTCTTCTTTTTTATCCCCTATAACTTTTCTTTAATTAAAAATTTCATATGTATTGAAGAGTTGGGGGGAAAAACCAGTACAACAAACCCTATATAGATACCCTCCACTTAGATTCAACAATCACTAACATTTTTGCCATATTTGGATCATTTCTTCCCCCAGTCCCTCCTTCCCTTCCCTTTCCTCTCCCCTCCCATCTTTCTTCTCATCCTTCCGCCCTCCTTTCCTCCTTTTACGCCCATCTTCCCTCCCTCCCTCTTTTTCCTCTCCTGTGTTTCTCTCTCCAAATATGTGCCCTTTTTTGTTGTCAAAAATATGTAAGGAAGTTGAAAGCATGATACTTTACCCTCTAAACATTTCAGCGTGTATCTCCTAAGAATAAGAACAAGGTGTTTCTTTCTCTCAGACCACACACACAGAGCCATATATGTCTGTATGTCTTTATATAACCACATATTATATATAGTCATTTTTTAAAAAATCCTCATCTGAGGATATTTTTTCTTTGATCTTAGAGAGAGAGACAGACAGACAGACATCAATCGGTTGCCCCCTGTACGAGCCCCAGTTGGGGATTGAACCCACAACCCAGGCATGTGCCCTGACTGGAGATTGAACCCGCAACCCTTTTGGTGTATGGGACAACACTTCAGGAGCCACCTGGCCAGGGCTATAGTCATATATTTTTTATACATATACCACAATACTATTTTTACATCTCAGGAAATGAAACTAACTCCATAATATAATATCAAATATTCAGTTAAATTGAAATTTTCTTAATTGTCGCCAGAATGCCTTTTCTTGTATTCCCCTTCCCCCTTGGAAAAAAAAAACAAAACCCAAAACACTAGGAACAAAATGAAGCACACCCTTTGTATTTGGTTATGCTTCTTTAATTTCTTTTGGTTTAAAACTGCCCCTCTGCCCTTTTTGCCCTTCTGCTGGCATTGATTTTTTTGGTCTGGAGGAGGGCAGCTGTGTTAGTTGTCCTGTAGGATGTGTAGCATTCTTCACTTGTTTATTTCCTCATTGTGTCATATAACTTCCCTAACTCTTGTACTTCCTGTAAACTGGAAATTAGGTGAGAGGCTTGATTGCAACCAGGTGAAAGATTTTGACTCGAATGTTTCATCATAGGTGAAGTGTACCTGGCATTGAGTCAGGTTCTTTCATTCTCCGTTGAGTCAGGTATAGTTTTACCTGTGAAGTAGCTCATTAGAAAGGAATGTATGGGATGTTTTGGCACCTTGTGAATATCCTGTTCCATTACAACCTTTCACCCAGTGGTTTCATCATAGGGATCCTGAAATCAGTTACTACAATAGGAGTTACAAAATTGTGGTTTTCTGTCATTCCATCTGCATGTATTAGGCAGCGTTCCCGCAGCCCATCACCCTTTCTCCTTCCTCCTCTGCGTATCGCCCTACTCTCATGGGCTTTTACTTAACTGTGTTCCCAGTCTATTACAGTCTTTGTTGATGCTCAGAGTGTCCCGATTTGGCTGATGAGGACCCTGTCAAGGTAGCTCCTGCTTCCTTTTGACATGGTCCCATCAGCCTTTGCGTGTCTCTTGGCTTTTTACTTGCCCTGTGTAACAAGAGTCAGCCATTTCTCCAAGAAGCTTTCATTCCTTTTAGTGGAGAATGATATTTTAGAAACCAAAATGGTCAAAATGATTACTGTTGTGTTGTCTGTCATCGCTTCTAGAACCTTCTCAGTGGATTTAAAAAGAACCAGGAATTCATATGAGTTCTGAGTCCAATGTAATATCACAGGGACAGTTTTATGAATTTGTTAGCCTTTCGATTTTCCCTCGTTGCTCCGGGAACAGTGGCTGGCAGGCAGCGGTGGGTATTGTCTTTTAGGAGGGCAGGTTAAGTAGTTCTTGGTTGGCTGGAGGGTAGCGTGTGTGAGGGCACTGAGGTAGAGAAATTTAAAATGAAATAGATTATAACCAAACCTTGGACTTTATCCTTTAGGTCATAAGTTGTAAACCAGCAGCCTGTGGATAGATAGAGCTCCACAAATATGTTTTATTTGGTCTGCATAGATTTTTAAAATTGAGACATTTTATATCAAAACACTAATTTCTGGTTTCACCTGAAAGTTGGAGCTGAGCAGTGCCTGCCTTTTTGAGTCAGGGCTTGCACTTCCTGGTCACTGCAGCCCTTACACAGCTGTCATTGTCATTGTCTTCCTGGCTCTACGAGCTGAGCTTGCGATCCCAGTGCAGGGACTGGAGGGAGGGAGAAGGTGGAGGGGTGTGGTTTGAGAAGAGAGGTGACTGAAAGTTGGAGCAAGATCTGAGCTTTCTGCAGTTTGGAGGGTGCATTGCTGCAGAGAGAACAATCCCAGAGGGCAGACTGTTAGACTGTTCCGGGGGAGAGTTGACCTGGGAGTAACTGATGATGGGAAGAGGAGGAAATGCAGCACTTTACATACAGAATGGATAGACCGCATTGATAGATATGAGAGTGTGTGTGCATGTATTGACACAAAAGGAAACCAGACTATATTGAAGCATGAAGTTCTGTGTCTGAAAAGCTTTGTATTCATAAATCATTTTCTAGATGTTAACTGTGCGTTTTTGTAATCTACTGGTTAATTTTGGAAAACAGTAGTAATAGTTTAATGGTTGTCATTGTACAAAGTTTAGTTCTGCAATATGCAAATAATATGCTTTGAAAAAAGACTCTATTTCTGACCTGGTTTCATTTCCGAAAGTTGTGTGTAAAGTGAAAATTTACAGTGATTAAAAAAAAAAAAATCACTTACACAGTCGTGCACTGTATAACAATGTTTCACTTTAATGATGACCACATCTATGAATATGGTCCTATTAGATTATAATGGAGCTAGAAAATTCCTGTCACCTAGTGACAGTGCAACACATTACACAAATACTACTGTTACAATTACCTAGGAGTATCACTGTGTTACTGTTACAAGTATTCAGTATAGTAACATGCTGTACAGGTTTATAGCTTAGAAACTGTAGGGGAAGAGAATTTGTCAACCTAAAATATGTCTATTTGGCATAAGGTTATTTTAGGCTGGTTAATTTTAAGAAACCGCAGAGGAGGGGGAAGCTCTGAAAACCAAATAGAAGTTACCTTTTGTAAGAGAATTTACATTTGTAAGTGTGTCCTCCTGGCCTTACCTGGAAGATGAGGATGACTTCCTCTCTAGAAAGTCTTATCAGTGCTGAAGGCAAGGATTTAAATCTGCTTAACAGCCTCTCCTTTGTTTACTGTGCCCTTCCTGTAAATCCCACCCCCCCAAGATATTTTTATCTTCAGATGAAGATGGTACTGTATTTAATGTACTTTGGCCACTTTGATGAGTTACTCAGTTTTCCTGGGTTTGTCCCATTATGTAGGAGGTATACAAGTGATTAAACTTTTGTCTGATTTTCTCCTGTTAATCTGTTGTTTATTTCAGGGATATCTCAGGCTAAAAACCCAGAAGGGCAGAGGGAGAATGTTTTTCCTCCTACAGAGCAGCAGGCAATGCCATATAGCTTAGGTGTGTGTAGACTGCACTGTCTAGGGTTGTGTAAGCGCGCTCTGTGATGTTTGCACAGTGATGAAATCACCTAATGACGCATTTCTCAGAATGTGTCCCCATTGTTGAGTGGCACACGACTGTAATTATGGAGTTAAGTTTTCCAGCAAAAATATTAGCGGTGCTATATACCTGTTTTCAAAGAGCTGGTTGTGTGTATTTAATTTTCCCCACAATCACTTCATGAAGTTAATCAAAGGGATAGTGAATTGACAAGGGATTGTCTGTGCACTTAAAAAATTACACCGGTGTTAAGACTATCTATGCTGTTAATAAGTATTTTGCAAATCTTCCCTGTCTGGTTGGGGCATGACTTTATCTAGTCCCACTGGCAGTGCCATTACTTCAGGTATTTAGCAGTGCCATCAGCTCAGACGGTCTGAGAGTCAGAAGAACATGTGAATGACTAGACCGGGAGTGAGAGTGACTCACACTGACAGAGGCCACACCTGGATACTGTGTAAGAAGCTTCTAATGTCAGGGGATGAACCAGGATTGGCTAAAGGGCATCTGTGTATGTGTGTGTGTGTGTGTATTTTATTGTGTATAACTTTCATGTAGTACAGAACACAGATCTTAAATGTGCAGCTCAGTGAGTTTTTACATATGTGTATATCACACCGTGTGGCTAATGCCCAAATCAAGGCACGGAACGTTTCCGGAGCCCTTGAGGGTCTCCTCACGGCTGTCGGTCTCAGCCAGCGAGCCCTCCCAAAGGCCTGGCCTGGCCTTTTCCACTGTAGGTTAGTTATGGCTATTTTTGGGTTTTATGTAAATGGAATCATACAACATATCCCCTTGTCTATACCCCTCCCCCGCTCATTATTATATCTGTGAAATTCATCTGTTTTGTTAACTAGTTTTTCCCCCCTATAAATTATCCCATTGTATGTAGAGCCCATGGTTTGTTTATGTTACTTTTGATGAATTAGTTGGGCTGTTTCCAATTTTTGCCTGCTGTTACGAGTAACGCTCTAAGGTGGACATAAGCAGTTCGTTCCATTGGTTATAAAAACCCCAGAGTGGAATTACCGGGTCACAGGATAGGCATGTTCAGCTTCAGTAGATATTGGTAAGCTGTTTGCCAAGTGCTCGTGCCTCTGCTGTGGGGAGCTCTCTCATCACTTGTTTGGCCAGTCCTTTGAATTTTAGTCATCCGATGGGTGTGTAGTAGTATCTATATTGTGGTTTTGTTTGTTTTTTATTTAATCGGCATGTAATAAACCGCACTCATTTAAGTGTGCTGTTTGAGTTTTGAGAACTGCACACATGCATAACCACTACCTCCGTAAAGGGACAGAACTTCCTACCTCCCCCAGGCTTCCCTCATTCCTCTTTGCGGCTCCCACCCCCTCCCTGGCCCCAGGCAACCCGCCTTCTATAGCCGTAGACTTGTGGTGCACGTTCTGGAATCTCCTGCGGATGGAACTGTGCACATGCTTGCGCCGCGCGCACTCGTTATGTTTGCCTTGTTTTGCCCAGCGATGTTTTGGGGATTCGTTCTTGTCCTGTCGGTTGTTTGTTCCTTTTCATTGCTTAGCAGTATTACATTAGATGAGTATATAACAGTTTTTGTGTCTCCGGTCTCCTGCTCATGAGTGTTTGGGTGGTTTCCAGTGTTCAGCTGTTAGAAATATAGTTTGCATGAACATTGTGTGTTCAAATTTTTGTTTGGACTCTAGGGAATACCTAGGAGGGAAATTGCTGGGTTAGAGTATAGATGTAGGTTTACTTTTTCAAAGAACTACCAGATCTTTCCCCCAAATGGTTGTACGTTCCAACAGTTCCTTCTGCAGTATGCCAACATTCCAGTAGCTCTGCATCCTCATCAGCACTTGGCGTTGTCATTCGATTTTAGCCATTCAGATAGTTGTGATTTAGTATCTCATTGTTGATTCTGCAATGACTACAGAGCATTTTCTTGACCCTTAAAAAAAATTGAGTTGTCTTTTCTTTTTTCTTTTTTTTTGATTTGTGAGAATCCTTTATAATAGTGTGTTACGGTGAAATAAGTTCCTTATCAGACAGACTTATCGCACAGTTGTTGTGTTGCTTGCATTTTCAATGTCTTGATACTGTGTTTTTGTTACTGAACAGCACGTGGGGCCCTGCTACCGGCCACCACCTCTGGGCAAAATTCCAGAGGCAAAGGTTTGATGATAAAGGAAAGGAGTCTTTATTCAAAAACTGTGCAATTTTGGAATAACAACTTTTTGCACATGCATTGGTCATTTAAGCCTATCAATTAAGGCTAAACCCTTTTAACATCTGAATTCTCCTATTAGTTTTTAATTATCTTATTTCTATAGGGTTAATTACAAACTAAAACAACGTAAGATACAAAAGCTGTACAATTTGGGAAGAACGGCAGGCTTCCACCTCAGAGCCCATCCCCTCCTGGGCACCCAAAGAACAGTGAGTGCCATTGCCACCCTCTGCCAGGCCGGCCGGACCCCAGGCTGTGCCCGGAGTTTCTTCTCCCGCCCCACATCCGCCCGAATTACTGCCTGTCGGAAACGCAGGCAGCTGCAGCAGGGCCACCCAGGCCTCCCCCAGGAAGAGGAGCGCCGGAGAGCCCGACTCTGCTCCTTCCCCTTTTATTTTCAGTCTTCTGGCCCATAAATCCGTGCTCCGGAGGCGCCCAGCTTCTCAGCCAATCCCATCCTAGACTGTTAACTGTTGCCTTGGGCAACCCCTTCCCACAGTGATCTGATCAGATCTCTCTGTATCATTTTGATAGACAGAATGTCTTAATACTAATGAAGTCTAATTAATCAGTACTTTTGTAGCTACTGTTTTTTGTGTCCTATTAAAGAAATTTTTGCTTAGCCTGTGGTCTTTAAGATACTGTTTTCTTCTAGAAGCTTTATTTTACCATTTCAAAATAATTGGTTTTTATGGTTGAGATAAGGATCAAGATTATTTCCCCCATGTGGTTATCCAATTAACCTAGTGCTATTATTTACATATACATTAAAAAAATTATTGAAAAACTGCTGAATAAGAAATTTATATTTTCTTTTTTACAGAAATAATTCATGTTTATTATAGAAAGACTGAAAATAAAAATAATGTAAATAAGAAACAAAAAGAATAAAAATTTCCCTTGATGACTTAATATTTGGTATACTTCCTTTCTTCATATCATATGTTTTATGTATATTTCATATATATTTTTTATACCTACAGTTGTTTTGCAAACTGCTTTTAAAACTCACCAATATTTGGAACATCTTTCTGAACCATTACATATTTCTCTTATATCAGTTTGAAGGGGTCTCTAATATTTAATGAATGTGTAAATGGCTAACTAGTTAAACTACTCCTTTATTAGACATTTAAGTTATCCGATTTATAGCAACTTAAAGCTGGGTTGCTCTTTCTTGTAGTTTAATCTCTGAGAGCATCCTTGGGGTAGGTTCTGAGAGGTGGAATTGCTGGGCTGAAGGGTGTACACATTTTGAGGAGCATGTGTATGTTGCGTAGCCAAAGATACTATCCACTTTCTGTTACCTGCATGAAGGTGACATGACAGACCACATTCTCTTTATGAAAGTGCTGTTTTCTCCACCTTTATGCCATTTTAGGATATTAATATTTTTTAAATCCCAATTTGGCTAAACAAATTACAAATTGTTTTAATTACTAGTGATATTGGACATATTTCTCTTATGTTTGTGGTTATTTGTGTTTCTTTTGTGAAAAAAGGGAAATGTTTAGATGTGACTCTGCTCTACTGATTCTCCATCCAGGTGCATTTGGGGAGTGGGATAAAAGGAAGTCCCCGCGGCGAGGAACTTCCGAGTTCGCTATGGCTGTGGTGGGGCTAGGGCTGCCTTCCAGTGACCGAAGTGGCCGTTTCTGCCAGGGGCCGGCGGCCTCACTCAGCCCACAGTGCGGCGAGTGGAAACCCTGCTCTGGCAGGGCCGGGGCTGCACGCGCCCTTGGTGAGGGGCTTCGGGCTCATCCCCATTGGCCTCAGTGGCTGCCTGACGGACACTCACTCCTCAAGCCTCTGTTGCTTCGAGCTAGGAGGTGAGGGTCTGCGGGGAAGCCCTCCCACTTTGCAGGTAGGCTTTTCTTTGTTCACATGCTGGGAACCCTGTTCCCAGTCCAGGTGGCTCCCCTTGTTGGGTTTCCAGTGCCAGTGTAGATGACCTTTTATTTTGATATTCCTTTGATGCATTCAGTTGCACCAGTCAGAAACCCCAACCTTGACACCTCTGTTTTCCTCTCGAGTCTTGTTAATTTTTGCTCTTTTTCATCCTAGCCCTGTGCTCTTCAGTCCCAGTCACCTCCCCCCGCCCCAACTTCCCTCCAGTGCACCACATTCTGTGTTGACCTAACAAGCATTATTGTTATTTGTTATCAGGGTGGCTTTACTTTTTCCTCCTTTCTTGCTTAGCTAACCTCTGCTGTCCTTTAGAGCAGAGCTCAAGTATGTATTCCTCAGGGATTGTGTCTGGGTCCCCGGAGTTTCCCTACAGGTTAGATTCCTTTGTCATATTCTGATAGCACTCAGTTCATTTTCACAGCTGTTAACATAATTATAATTGATAAATGTATTGCATGATCCCTAATTAGAAGGTAGTCTCTGTGGGGACAAAGATCGCATCTGTCATGTCATGCTCAGCTTGTAGCATATTCTCAGGTGCCCCGTTGAATGAGGGGATAGATTTGGGAGGGCAAATGAGAATTACCATCTTGTATCAAAAGACTTTTTGTGCTTGTAAAATGAGTACATCCACTTCTTAAACTCTTGGTAATATTTCTCAATATCATCTCTTAATTTTAAAATGACTCGATCCTGAAAATGAAGTTTTGGCATCAGAAACTCTTTTCAGAAGATCAAAAAGCATCCCTTCTGTCTGCCTCTACACCAGATCGGACAACCTGTCACTGACTTGTAATCTGTCCAGATAGTTTTCTCTCACTGATACTTTCACTGTCCTTTGGAAGGAGTTGTCAACTGCTAATCTTGCTTTTGTTTGCTCCTCCATCTCTCTCCCTTTCCCTCCGGCCCTGTTTCCCTCCCTCTCTTTCATTTTTTGTCTGTTTGTACCAGTGATAGTAGGGTTGCTGTTCTGGTGTATAGTGCTTCCTTGGGTCAAGTAAATTTAGTAAATGCTGCATGTAATCTCCTTCTCCTGGAAATTCACTTGGTAATTGTCATTTTAATAATGTGTTTCCCAGCATTTCCCAAAACTTTCTGACCCCAGAATTACTCTCCTCCTCTGTTTTGGTTGGAAGCCAATGCAGTCTGAGGGCTGTTCTCTGCTGCCCTTGTGCATTTCACCCCAGCTCCTTTTGAGAGCCCTCTATCACCTTGCCAAAGTAGGGAGGGAGGGACCTAGCACTCAGTGATGCCAGATTTGCATCTATTCCTTTTCACCTTCTCTCTAACCTTGAAAGGTAGGCTTATTTTCCACACTTTAATGTGTGAGGAAATGGAGACTTGAGAGGGAATTATGTTTTTGCCCAAGGTCGCATCCCGATTTTGTCTGTATCTTTCTCTCTGTCCCTGTCTATCTCTGCAAAGCCTCTAGCACTTTCCCACCCCTGCCTGGGGTATTGTTTCTTCTGATTACTTTGGAGGCTGCATCTCTAGCTGCCACCTCAGTTTGAGGAGGGTTAGGTGGCAGCCTGGGCTCAGGAGCAGTAGGGTCACCAGGCTCGCGGCAGGCAGCAGCAGATTCTCAGCGTTTGAGGCTGTTGAGAAGAAAAGGGCAAACGAAGCCTTGACTGTCCCATCCACACTGCTTCTATAAGCTCTCCTCGGTCCTGCCCTCCCGCGTTCCAGCCTGAACTCATTTCCCATAGTTCCAGTCTTTTCTCCTGGCATATGACACCTTTGTTGGAGTTACAGGTTGGCTTTTAGCAGTAATGTAGCACCTAATATTTACCGGGTGCCCGCTTTAGATGAAGCAGACGCCGTACCTCTCCAGCCCATCAAGGGTCTGACTTGCCTACGGTCACATAGTATTTAGTGGGGGATTTTTGTTGTTGTTCTTTTGCCTCAGTAATGTTTTTGGTAAAGTAAACCTACATTGAGCAATTAAAATTTATGAAATCATGGGTTAGTGTTTACGTAATGTCGTGGTTTTTTGTTTGTTTGTTTGTTCCTTCGTTCCAGAATCGTATCCCAGGATGCTATCTTAGTTGTCATGTGGTCAGGTTCTTGAGTGTTCCAGTGTCTGCGACTCCCTCCCTCCCTTCCTTCCCCTTGACAGTTTTGAGGAGTTTTAACCGACTGGTTAAGTATATTGGTATATTGTATTGCCCTCTTGGAATTTGTCTGCTGTTTTTCTCATAATTTTTTTTCCTAGTTGGTTTTTTCCAATTCAGCAGCCAGACTTCGTTCACACATTGCATATAGTTAACAGACTTTTAAATCTCTTTTAATCTCTAATAATGGCCTCTCCCATTTTTTATTATTATTTTTTGCCATGTGTTTATTGAAGAAACTGGATTGGTCATTTGTTCTGTATCTCTTCTTGCATTCTGGGTTTTACCAATTATATTCTCATTAGGTCTACGTATTGTTTCCCTTTGTATTTCTTGTAAATTGGTAGCTACAGCTAGAAGTTTGTTGAATTCAGATTTAGTGTTTTTGTCTTAAAAGAAAATGAAACAAACACAATCCATGTTGTGTTCTGGTGCTTTTTCCTATTTGGTGATATTCTCTACCCTTTCCAAGTTAAGCGACCCTTGAAGAACCACAGGACTTCTAGGCATGTGCATTATTTTGTGTTTGTAACTGTTTTCTTTTTCTTAGTCCAGGAGCGTAAGGACCGCTGCTACTTTATTCCTCCCACAAAGGATTTGAGTGATTATAGTGACGCATACAATGTAAGGAGACGAGAAGAAAGTAAGCGGGAAAATGAAGCTTTCTGAAAGGAAAAGTCAGTGTAGAAAATTAAGACGAGGGCAGGGATAAAGTTTGCAAAAATGCCCAGAATAAGGCTCACGGGGGCCCAGGCTAGGCTCTGCTCCTGACGGTGTTCCGAGTCTGCAGCAGTTTTTTGACTTTAGATGATAAATGTGTTCCTTTCTCTAAGGTTACTTATTTACTCAGTGTTTCTACTCAGCAGTACTGGCCTCATCGCTTATTGCAGCGAAGTGCCTGTAAAGACGCTCGTTGGGCTCTCAGTACTGGCTTTTGAGCTCTTTGGAAATCAGAGCTCGTTTTTTCTGTGGTGCTTTCTTTCTGCAGTCTTAGAGTTTTGAGTAGTTTATTCTGTCACCTTCTGGAATAGCATGAATGGGACATTCTTGGGAACATTTAGTTTTAAATACCTTTATTTGTCAGTAAAATACAAAGACTTAAAGGAAAGTAAATACAAATGTAATCATTTATATTTCATCCAAATACTGTATTTCTATGACGTTGGACATGTCATATACCTTTTTCGAGTTTCATATATTTTATTTGAACTAAATATTTAAGGTTTGTTATGGCATTTCCAGTTAAAAGTGGCAGAAAACCCAACTCAAATTTGGCTTAAGCAGAAAAAGGAAATTTAGAATTTGAAAGATCAGAGTTAGCTGTGGATTCAGATTTCTCCCTCAGACCTCCTAGGACAGCTCCAGGCTGTCCCTGTGGTAGCACTATGGCATCAGCAGCGTCAGCTGTCACCCGATCATGTTAGGCTCAGCGATTTCTTCTCTCTCTCTCTCTCTCTTTTTTTTTTTAGGTTTTATTTATTTATTTTTACAGAGGGGGGGAGGGAGAGAAACATCAATGTGTGGTTGCCTCTCACGCACCCCCACAAGGACCTGGCCTGCAACCCAAGCATGTACCCTGACTGGGAATCGAACCAGGAACCCTTTGGTTGTCAGGCTGGCACTCAATCCACTGAGCCACACCAGCCAGGGTCGATTTCTTCTCTTGAGGCTCCGTGTCGAAGTCCTGGGACTCAGGTTAGATGATGTGCTTGTCCCTGGATCAGTCACTGGGATGAGGCCATGTGGCTAAACCAGTGTCCACTATCTGCCTCTTAAAATTGTGACATTATACTCTTCTGTAACCTCTGAATCTAGTTTTTGGTCTTTGTGTAGACTTCCTGAATTTTATGTGTTAATTATTTCATAATTTAACATGTTAGTCGCTACTGCGCATGGGCACTATAAGGACCTGAACACATTACATTGTGAATTGGTAAATTGCCTTACCAATTGCCTGTAATATTTTTTTAATAAATTACTTTGGAAATAAAATATACAGGTTATTTGGAGATAAAGTATAATTTTTACAAGAAAGTTTATTCCTTTAAGTGTTTTCCTGTGGTTTATTGACAGATTTTTGGGTTTTACGTTATTTTCAAAGTAGGAGTAATGTTACTCATTCAAACTTCCTCCCTCACATCTCAGTTTTGGTAACTGTTTCTGTTGTTTCTCTATATACTTTAAACTCATTGATTAAAAGAAATGTGGACTTCAGATTTGTTTTTCTCTCCAGTGCAGCAAGAGATGTCCGCATGAGATTTGTCTTCTGATCCTCCTCTCAATTCTGTGTTCTCTCAGTGTTAATGAAAAATTTATTATCATGGTGACATCTGTGTCCTGTGTTTTGTTGTACATCTTGACTGATTGCTTATAGCTGAGTTGATGATAATGTTCTTAAAATAATGGAGTTGAACAGGGTTTTTGACAAAAGAAGTCCAGTATCTCTTAAATGTGTATCGGGCCTTCACATCATGGCTTCATGACTTCCTTTGCATGAGAAGTTCCAGAGTGGCTGGGCCTCAGCGCCTGTGTTTGGCAGTAATTATCTGCTGTTGAGATGAGGTGCCTTCAAGGGGGCCCGCACCACAAACACCACGCAGGAGATGTAGAGAACCCGGGCTAAGAAAGCATTTTAAGAAGATGGACAGAATGCTCTGAAAGGTCCCTTTCAGCTCCAGAATTTAATGAAATCCCTGGCGTCAAGCGGTGAGAAAACTCCACTTACCCAGTTGCCTGCGGGAGACAGACAATGGGAAGGGAATCAAAGCCATCCTTGCTGTGCAGCGAGCAGCAGGGCCCCTTCCCTTCCTTGGGCGGCCAGGCCCCTGGCTGACGGACAGACACAGTCATTTGTTCTTAGAGCCCAGTGGACTGTGAGGCGCACGACTTCAGCCTCATTTGAAAACAAGGTCAGCTTAGGATAGGAGAGCCGCGGAGTATAAGAGAAAGTAGAGCAAGTGTTACGTTTACTACAGATTTAATTAAGGGATGATAAAATGTGTCGCTTTATATCTTAGCTTTGACAGCTCACCTTTTTTATGCCTATTCCTAGTTAATAAAGCAAAATTTCGATTACCGCTATTTTCTCCCCTCACCCCCCGTGTGTGTGTGTGTATGTGTGTGTGTGTGTAAGGTTTTAAACACTGAGGCTCTGCCAACTTAGAATACGTGTTTTTCTGGGACAGGCTTGGTTAAGTCTCTGAAAGTGAGAGTGTGTTTGAGAAATGAGCAGTGTTCATAAAATAGCTGAGGGCCTGTTCAAACGGCGTGAGCTTTGAATCCAGGAGATTTTGTAGCAGGACCGGCCTTCATTCTGCAGGCGCTTATTCCGAGTTCTTACTGACGTGGAAGCTCTGAAAGCCTGGCGTCGGTTTTTAAAATACCATTAGCTGAGTTTAATTTTAACACTTGAAAACAGTGAAACTACATTCTTTAAAATATTTTGTACTTTTTAAGGCATTTAGTCATCTTACTCCTTTTAGTGAACCAGGGAATAATACAGCTTTATTTCCTGAAACAATTCTTCATACCAGAATATTTGGTTTTGAGAATTTTTGTGTTATCTTTTGAAGCATTTAGTATACCGACATGTTCAGTAAACTTTTGAATGAATAAGCAGTTTATAAAATGATAAATTAAAATAGGAAGATGCGGTCTGACTCCAGTTGAGTCAAACCCATAGAGAGTAGATGTAATAATATTCCTCAAGTCATTTTTCTGGAAACGATATCTCTTCCTAGAAAAAAAGAGAATGTTTTCACTACGTGGCAGGATAAAAGTTTTCACTATGTTCTAATGTTCTTCTTAAAACATGGTAAACTTTGTGCCTCTCTTACATGAAAGTACGGTAAGGATTTTGCTCATTATGTTACAGGGCAGTCAGAGCACGTGCAGACACTTCCAGAATTTCTCTGATAACATTTTTTTGGCTTGTGAGGATGGGTCAAAGGGCCAGGAAGGGGTGTAGCCAGCCCCTGTGCTGGAATGGTAAGGAAAGGGAAGCTGGACTGGCGCAGAGGGGGGCCCGGTGTCCTGGGATGGGTGATGAGAGCAGGCGGCTTGTAGTTCTCAGATGATGTCAGAAAAACAAGATGCGTTTTTAGTTGCCTCCTGGAGGTCCTCTCGGGTGTGATGCAGTGTAGAGTATGGCTTGTCAGATATTTAGAAGTTGTAGCCTCCTAAGATGCACCACTTAATGTAGGGCTTGCTAGGTGCCCTCAGTTAACTATCTAGAAACTGCAGGCATTGAAATGAATCTGGGCTGGTATCTTTGTCACTTCAGAGTGCAACCAAACTTTACACAACATTGGAAAAAAATGGCCTTGAATTAAGGGGCAAGGGGCTATGACCAGATCCCCAAGTAACAGTGTGGAAAGACCAGTTACTCTGTTTAGAGGTGGCCCCAAGGAGAGAAGGTTGACGAACTGAGTACTTACTGTATTGTCAGTTGTGTGGCTGCATCTGAAAAAAATATGGTAGACAAATGAATCAATTAAAAATCACTTGTATTTAATTCTGGATATTTTGTGTTTATTTTTTAAATTAAATAAAAATAGGATTTTGATACGTCTTGATTTATAGCCTTGATTCACTTAATGTTTCTTGAACTCTTCCAGGGTATTGTAACTTCTTTTTATATACTGTAGACTTCCTCTGGCTCAATAAATTTACTCAACCATGATTTTTATTTGGTGGACACATAATATTCTGTCTTCTGGATAATTTATTTAACCAGTCCCTATTGCTGTTACAACAGTAATATGATACACATCTTCATAGCTGTATTTTTGGATATATCTGTTTTTTCCTTAGTATAATTTTCTACAAATGAAATTGCTGAATCAAATGAAGTGCATGTTTTTCAAGTCTTGAATATATATTGAGAAGTTTCATGCAAGAGGTTGTACCAGTTACACTTCAATCAGCAGTATAGATGAGTAACAAGTAGATAAAATTTGAAAATAAATCAGAGGAAGTTGCTGCTGCTTTGGAGAGTTTAATGTCCAGCAAAGGAAGTGTCAGGTAGTGCAGTTCAGGGAAGAGTGCACGGATTTGGAGTCAGATAGAATTGCAGATCTGCCACTTTTGACCTCTGGCACCTTAATTGACATCTCTGATCGTCAGTTGCTTCCTTTGGAAAACTAAGGTGCCTGTCTGGCCAGGGGTGGTGTGGCGGTTGATGAGATCACCGTAGCCAGTCGATGTCTGGCACCTAGTAGGTATTTGCACCTCCTCCTTTTTTGTAAATTTTCATTTACGTTTATCATTTTCATTGAAAATGAGGTTAAAGTTATAGTGAAGTGGCCTCCACTAGTCCTGGACAGCATTTCTAATCAGGCCACAGATGGGAACTGACAAAGGCTCAGGTGTACTTAATTGAACTGTTGTTTAATTCTCCCCAGTCTCAGGATTTGTGGATCCTGGATAAATCCCATTGGAATTGGGTTCAGACTGATCTGATCTGGAATTTGCTGGGGGAATCTGTTCCTTCTTGGCAACTGAACCTCGGACTGGTCCTAGTACAACTGAGGATCTTTGTGTCTATGCCAGAAATAGATTATTTTGTTACATTCTGTTCTCGGCCATGTTGCTTAGAATAGAGATTCCGCTTCTCCCCTGATACATCTAAACACTTCCCCTCTCCAGCTTCTGACCTGGTGACATTTTTGATTCATGGGTGGTAATAGTGAAATGGACAAGGATATATATATGTGTGTGTGTGTGTGTGTGTGTGTGTGTATACACACACACATATATATATTTTTAACCCATTTGGAATTACTCAGGAACAAGTTGTTATTATTTTGATCTTTACTGCTGTTTCTGGGGGTTATCTAGGTAAAATATTTTGCTAGTATCCAGTGTTTTAACACATTTAAACTATAGATGCTTAAGATGGACTCAATTCTTGGGAAAAGAATTTTTTATTTAAGTTGTCAAGTTACTATTCCTGACTTATAACAACTTATATAACTAAACAAAATAAAGCATCACTTAAAATTACACAAGATAGTATTAAAATATCATCACAAGTACCAGATGTTCATTTGAGAAAAACCAGATAATATGGATGAATAAAAATTTAAAAAGAAAAATTACCCTTCATCCTCTACCAAAGATAAGTAACTGCAAAAAAATCATTTTAGCTTTGTTGACATTTGGGTTCTGGTATCTGATCTTAGATAATCATTCACAATGAGATAATTGCCTGGGCATTAAAAGATTCGTTTTAAATGGTAGAGTTTAAGGGAAGTTTGGGCTCTGGCCTTCAGTTCTGATTTGACTCCTGGTTGGCTGTGTTTGAATCCCTAAAACTTGGCAGATAGCAGACTTCAGTTTTCCTCATTCTCACTCTTTTTTTCTACCTCCTCCCACTGCGACCTTCTCCTGGTGCCCTTTCTTCCCTTAATGTAAATTCTAGCCTGAAGAAAATGCCCTGTGGTGTATTGTCTCTAAATATGCCGTTCTGCAATGCGGTTGCTAAGAATGAAAGTATATTGCCTTTCTTAGCTATATGTCACATGGTTACTGTCAAATACTGTTACAGTAAAATACCATTATAAGAAAAAGGGAGTCCTTTATACATTTAGGCAGTGGGCCACTATTCAGTTCTTTAAAAGGCCTTGGAAAATGTTTTTGAATTGTGAATTAACTTTTATTTTATGACCCGATTAGTTTTTGAAACAAAATGGTTATTTTGGTGAGAGTTTGCCGTCTCTTATAGGTTGCCATCAAACACTTAAACAGCAGAAGCCTACGTTCTGAATCTTTTTAAAGCTCTGTGGCCCTATTTTCAGTACAGCCAATGCTACTTCTTGAAAAGCGAGTCTGAGAATTCAGACACAACAGGCTAGTCCCTGATCGGGGTTAACTTTAATGTGTGCTTCGTTTGCTTTGAGGTGAGGACAGCCTCCAATAAAAACAGAAGGGATGTTCTGTAGCTTTCACACCTAGGTTTAGAGAGCTGGGGTTACATAATCTCCTTGAGCCTCCTACTGTGTGATTCTTTGGGACCAAATCACCCTCCCAGACAGAGTCCCAGTGGAGAGGGTGTTAGCGCCCAGTGGCTACCATGAAATGGATCTTCTATTTCATCCCCTCTGTATTCAGTCACCCCCATACAATTACCATGGCACTCTTTGTTTTGTATCCTGTCAGTAGGGCATGGTGGAGTGTTATTGGAAAAGAGAACCTAGGCTGAGGATAAAAATTGCCTTTAGACATGTACTTCCAAAGGTAAGTGCTGGCACTCCTGTCTGCTCTTGGTGGCCCAGCTGAAAGAAATTTGCATTGGCTGTAAAACGGATGAGCGACTGCTTTGTAGTTCCTCTAAGAGACTGACCTCTCTCCAACACACTTCACTCTAACTGCCAAAGGGTCATTCCCCTGCTTAAAACAGTTTAATATTGTCTCATCATTGCCTCTAGCAGTAGTTTGAATATTAAAGTTTTTGATGTTTCACTTGAAGGAATTAAAAGATTCAAAAACACTTCAATATCTATAAAAAATACATGGTTTCTGTACTTCCTAATTCTCCTCTTTATCGTTGGGTTGCTGTTGAGCAGACTCCCTCTCTCTGTTCTTGCATGTGGCAGATGGTCCCTGTGGGTCCTAGGGAACATGGGATCTTTCTTTGGTGCTGGCTTCACTCGTCAAGGTTTTGGCTTGATAGTAAGCTTTACTCTCTACCCCTTAGCCAAAGAACTTCACCTCCCCCCAGCCAGTGTGCTGCACGACCCCCTTCCATCCCTTTGACAGATAGTGTTGAAACGGCGTGTGTGCTGAATTGCAGGGGAAAAGTCTTGTACATGTTAAGAAAATCTCCCATTTAGATACCTTAGTCATGCTAAATTCTTTGCACATCCTTGAATAGGATGTGCCATTTCTCAGCTTTTCGGCTTTGCTTATGCTGTATATTCTGCCTGCAATGTCTTTCTCTCTTTTTCCCTGGCTGCCTCCCGCTCATCCTTTCGGGCTTAGTTCAGACCTCCTCCTCCTTTGGGTAGTGAAGTCTGTTTGAGTGCACGCCTGTGTGTGTGTGTGTTTACACTGCACATTCTCAAGATTCCCTCCTGTGAGCTCAACAAGAGAGAGAATGGAGAGAGTGTCTTACTTTTCTGTCTGTAGACAGATATATATAGTTCAGGTAAATTTTTTGTTGAGTGGAATAGTATTTAAGCCATTCACTTTGGCTATCTCAGGCATTGATGATAGGAGTTAGAAGAGACTGGTACTGATTTTGTGGAGAGTGGTTTAAAGAAAAAAATGGGATTTATAAAAAAACCTATAATAAGACATATTTCTAAATCAGAATGATAGTAGAGAAACAATGAACATAAAATCCCTTTTTGGTTAACTTTTAGAAAAAATGCCCCTTTGAGAAGGAATCAGGACAGAATATTCAAAACAATCCCATCTAGAAACAGACCAGAGTTAGCTTTTGTGAATTCTTCTTCTAGCCAGCCAATCAGAAGACAAGGTGCCTGCAACCACTTTTCCCTTTTGATTTGTGGTTCCTATGGCAATACGAAGAGAGCCTAGGATATTCCTCTCCCACCTCTTTTAATAATTTTCTGCTTTTGAAAAGTGCCAGAAGCTATTATTCTTCCTGTCTGTACCGACTTACAGTGTTTCTCAGCATGGGGGCCCTGATTTTGATTTTTGGTTATGCAGTGGGTATGACAAAATTAGTAAGCTACGAGTTTCCTTAACTAATGTTATATTCTTTGGCTATAGAACCTACAAATATAATCAGTCTAATTGGGAGTTTGCTATTAGGACCCTGTGTGAGTCATTTCCTGTTCTCTCTGAACAGTCCTAAGTCAGAACCCTGGCCATTACAGTAGCTAAATGTGAAATTATAACAAGCATTTCTCGGGGGATCTCTGCCCCTGAAAGGCCTCCCTCAGTATCTCCGTTGTGATCTCCCTGGGTTTCTCCTGAGCTCAAGGCTGAAGCCTCAAAAGGAAAGAGGCTTAGTTTGTATTATCAGCTTAATAAGTAGGTCAGGAAGTATTTGTTAAAATTGGTAAATACCCAAGGTATCAGGATAAGTTCTTCAGACATATTTAACAATGATATAGTGTTCTAGAAGGTTAAATATAGACTACTTAAAAGTCAGCTTTGAAAGAAAGGAAGAAAAAGAGAGAGGCAATAGTCTACATTGTGAATATAGCCAATATGAAGAATCTTGACATTATTTAGTTAAAGGTGGATGGTAGTTATTCCACAATAGTCAACATGGGTTCCCAGCCAGTTCCGTAAATTTAAAATTAGAAGCTTCACAAATCAATTGCTGCTGTGGTCCTGGTTGCATTTTAATGCTCTTAGGTGATAAATGTGGAACTTTTATTTTTATCTGTTATTTTCAAATTAAATATACTTTCTCTTGGTCGATTAGACCTAAAAGAAACCTTGTTTAGACTAGCAGTATAGCCCCTTCCTTATTAAAAGATGGGTGTATTTCCTGGGGTGGCATTTTCTGTTGAAAAGAGACTATTTTTAAGCACCGTGTTTGGTCACTTGGCTTCCAGGTAATGGAGGGCGAAGGCAGGGCCGTGCTAATGCCGTTCACGGACGCCGGAGTCACTCTCCGTATCCCACGGGATCTTCCGCGGCAGGACAGCGATACATTCTTGGAAATTAGATCCTCAGTTGGTCCTTCAAAAAATTTTTCCCTGAATGTAGTTGTTCAATATCAAGCTTTGAAAAACGGGTAACATGCACATTTGGGGAAGACATTTTAATTTACCACTTCAGGGAAGAGAGAGGAAGCAGGCAGAGATATGGAGGGGAGGGGAGAGAGCCAGACCCCGTGTCCCGAGTCGGCGTGAAGGCGAGGCAGCAGGGCTTGGTGTCCGGCAGTGTCCACACGGCCCTGCGGGGAGAGGTGTGGGCGGGCAGGGGGGCGGCGCTCCGCGGGTCACAGCTGTCTGCCTGCAGCTAAGTGCTGAATGGCGTTTTTGCTCATAACGGTTAATATCTTGCAGTCCAGTCCTTAAAAATTCCTTAAGTTCTCAGAATTTTCTTTTTTTATTGCTTTCCCTATTTTTGTCAGTATTGATTAGATCATCAGGTGGCTAGGAAACCTTGGGAAGATAATTATTTTTCTTTGGACTTTGTTGTTTTCACTTATAAAGTCAGGGGTGGACGTTTGAACCAAATAGTTTCCCAGCTTTTATAGTCTGTGATTCTTTGATTTATTGAATGTGAACATTTGTCTTAAAAAAATTTTTTTTAATAAGTTTTGGATCCCAGTTATTAGCATAATCTAATCAGGAGACAGTATCTTATGCCTTCATGGTTTTTACCCTTTCAGACAAATACATATGAAACCTTGCAGAGGGAACCTAGTTGTTTTTATTGAGTAAATGAAAACTGATTTGCAGGTGGACTTTGGTGTTAATTTGGAATTAGCTGATGAATGCATGTGTAACCCTTAAACTCTGTTCACAGATCTAAATGATTCTGTGATTTGGAGAGCTACAAAGATTCCAAAAAAGAAATTTAAATTGAACTGTGAGGATGTTGGGAGTTTACTTAAATCAAGTAACCTGTGCAGTCTATGTATACATATGTGATGTGCCTGGGTCTTTTCTCTGCCCATCTGCATCTGATACATGCTGATGTGAGCATTCTTTTAATAAGCTTTTGCTAGATATCTCTGGATAGAGAGAGTTTGTTTGGAAAGAAAACAAGTTTGCTTAGAGTCAGGATTAATTTTTAGTCCTAATTCTGCCGTTTCGTTGCGCTTTTTCTCTTGCACCTTGGACAGATTGGTCTTTTAACCAATCAAGTTCTCCTTCCCTGATCCTCAGAGCTTCCTCCTCTGTTAAACGGAATAACACCCATCTTAACGAGGGCTTTGGGAGGGTTTACTGCGCCAGCCAGCTGCCTAGCATATTACAAGAGCTTGATAAATGGCAGCTGTTTTCATTGTACAGACATTTATTCGGTGTCTTTTGTGGCACTCTATGAAAGTATTGGGGTGACAGAATATCTGTGCCTGGAGTGTACACTCATATTGGCTACGGTAAGCTTTGGAATAACGGCACTCATTGGAAATGTGTGGCATTTTCATTGTTACCAAAAAAAAGACCTGCTTAGTTTATTTTTCTTCTTTTATTTCATTTGATTCTTCTGATTTTGTGTTGTTTAACTGCCTTTTTGAAATAATCTCAATATTCTAGTTACACTGTAGGTGAGATATAACCAGTAAGTGGCAGATGCCGGATAAGAAGCCTTTCTGATTTGAAGCGTTTGTTTATATTACAGTTGGAGTGACCATAGAATTTGTCTACCAAACCAGAACCCTTCGAGAGTGAAAATTATGCTGGGACAGCAAGTGTAAACCTTGACTGTCCCAAGAAAATGAGGATGCTTGATTGACCATCCTAATTATAACAAGGAAAAACAAGTTTATGAGGTTGGGTCTAAGACTTCTGTAGTATTTTGGTTAAACCCAACATCCACCTTTAAATTTTTCTGTATGATTATTGATTTTGCCATAGTTAGTTAATTGACCTTAGATCGGAAAAACAACTTAATGAATACCATAGATAACCTAATGGTTTTAAAATACTGGCCATAATGTATGTTTATTTTTATAATTTACTTTTTTCTTTTTTAATTCCCTGAAAACCAGCAGGCTTTTTCAAGAGAACGGGAATAGGTAAATGAAATAAGCTTTTAATTCTTACTCATGTCAAATGAACTTTGTAAACAAAGTCCAAAATGAAAATCGTAATATTCCTAAGTTTTTCCTCTGGGAAGGCAAAGACGCGGGTGACCCTGAAAATCAAGGTGTGTTTTTAATCAGCTCTTTTTTTATTGCCTGTATCTATCAATCTATCACTCATCTTTCTTGTTCCTTTTGCTTTATGTCTCTAGGTTTCCTGTGATTTTATTTAGGGAAGTGCAAAACCGTAACCACATGATAAAAATTCAGATGATCAAAGTTTTTACAAAAGAGGCATCAGTCTTGTGGAATGAATGTGGGTTTTAATAGCAGACAAACCAAGGTTTGAAATTCTGGCTCTCCCTCTGCTGTGTGTCCTTGCAAATGACTTAACCTCTGAGCCTCCTGTTTCCTGACACTGTGGTGTGGGGTTGAGAGAGCACATTTAAAGTGCCTGGCACATAGTAGGTGATGTACCGATGGCAGTTATAATCATATGACCTAGACCAGAAACTTACTTTTATGAAGCTGAAGAGCTGTAGTTCCAGTCTCACCACTAATCTTGTTTTGCACTCAAACTTTCACAGTTCCCTTTAGTGGGTTGTCATTTAATCATTCTTTCTCTCCCTCTTGATCCTGTTCATGTATCCAGAGGATTAGTGGTTGGCAGCAGAAACCTTTTACCAGGACAGAAAGTGGGCCCTCTCCCAAGGTTTCAGTAAGTTGACTATGGCCACCATCCCTCACCTCCAGACCCCCCCAGGGTACACCCCCTGCCCAACTAACCTTCAAGTTGCCTGTGTGAAGGAGTGATTTGTTGCGGCCTCTAACTGCTTCTTCTCTTCCTTCCTTTTTGTCACCCTGCAGTGTTCTGTGCCAAGGTCTTTGTGGCTAGGCTGCGCCAACCTGGTAGAGAGCATGTGCGCACTGAGTTGCCTGCAGAGCATGCCCAGTGTCAGATGTCTCCAGGTGCCTCTCTTCTTTCTTGTTGTAAATGTGTTTTTACGTATGCCATGAACATTTGTTGAAACGCGCAGTAGTGTGTTTAATCCAATGTTAAGTCTGCTAAATGTTCTGTGTAACCCTCTGCTTTCCTCCAGCCTGGGTGCCCCACATGGAGGCGTTAGTACCAAGAGGGCCCTTCTGAGCAGAATGGGTCTCCGGCTGGGCCCTGTTCTGCTCCTCTTTTTCTGCTCCTGCTTTTAATTCCGCCCCCACCCCCAACCTTGAAACTGTGATTCTCATGTTTAATAGTTGTGCATGTGCCCAAAAAACCCTGACATTTTCCATTTGGCTACTTTTAACAGTTCTTTGTTGAGTCGGGAGGGTTTTATAATTAAAGTGGTTGTTTTTCTATTTTGAAACTCATCCTTTTGGCTTGTTTTCTCTCCCTCCTTCAAAAAAGGAGCGGGGGAGAGAATCACTAATGTTAGAAAGCTTCAAATTGAAGTTTATAAAGATCACAGCTTTATGCTGCCAACAACTGTCAGTTTGTGCCACTTCCCAAAGGCCAGATCTGACACCTGTCCTCTGGGTCCACCCAGTTTTCCAGGCCGAGGCCGGCAGAGAATTCCACAGATAAAAGTAAAACGTTTCGGGGGGAGCGGGGAGGGGTTGCTCAGAAAAAAAAAAAAAAAGAACAAAAAAAAGCCAAAAAACAGAAAACTGTTAGCAGGAGTACAGCTGGACTGATCTCAATTATTGGGACAGATTCTAGGAGTGCCAAGGCAGAAAACATTGTGGCTTTACTGGGGAAGCTCTGTTTAGAGAAAGCATGTATTTAATTAAGTATGGTTTCAGTGGCAATATTCAGTTTTCATCACTGCATATTCCAGACAGCTTGATATATCTTTAAAAAGCATTATTAAATTCCTGGCATCCTGTTGAGGCTGCCCCGTTTTAGGGAGACACAGTAAAAATCAGGAAATGAGTTAGAGGGATATTATTGACGTCAGGGGTGACTTTACTGTTTTCAAGGTTATCTTTCTACTCATGTTCCGGTCTTTAAACGGAGCTGGGAAGCCAGGAAGGAGGAAAACTTCCTTCATACTGGGATTGTATATTTTATTTACTCGTTGGCAAACATTCTGATTAGCATTGGTGTGATTATTGATTCAAATTGCTTTCTTTAGAATATTGTCCTGTAATTTCACCAACATAATTAAAAGCTAGAAAGTGAATTCAACGTAAGATCCAGTTGTCTTAGAGTCTGTATAAAAAGGTGGGTTATAACTCTTAGGGCCCAGGGACTAGGTGTTTCAGTGAGGCTCCAGTGTAATATATGTTTATCTTTGGAAAAGCAGCTTCTGTGCATGCGATGGAACTTTTAACAAAAATGTTCTGGAAGTGGCTGGCATTGTTGCATGTGCTCTCTCCTTGATGCTAAATAATGGATATTTGCATTATAGTAATGGTGTGCATCTTTGTCTCTTTTTCTGAAAATGCTTATTACTTGAATGTTACAGTTGCTTTTTTTTAGTGGGCTGACCCAGTTTTGTTTTGTTTTGTTTTGTTTTTCCCCCAGAAATTTAAGTAGGGGGAGAATTGTATTAGTAGTTAATGAGGTCTGAAGTGAAGATTCTTTTTATTGTGCTGAGTTAAAGTAATTGACCAATGGAAGGCATCACTCAATATATTTCGCACAGTGTTGGGAATTCGCAAGGTGGGGTGAGTGGGAGGAAGTAGAGGTTCCTACCTTGTTGAAAATGGAAACCCAGATGTGTTAAAGATTTGTCCTTGACTCATCTCTCACCGACAAAATCGACAAAATCGTTTAAGAGAAAAAAAATGGAAACTTTGCCTTGATTGCATTGAAATAAGATGAAATATTGCATGATGGATACTCACTAAAATGTGAATGGAGCAAATACTGTCTTTCGGGGTATACAGGGAATTTCGTTTACTTAGGTTTTTATTTTCTCTATAGTGTATAAAATGAAATATATACTTAGCTGATTGAAATGAGGAAATCATTACTCTATTTTGTTCCACTTGTGAATGGAAAGTAAATATGTATTAATGAACCTGGGAGACTTCCTTTCTCCCTTCTAATTGACTTTACATATTTTTTTTAACACCAGTGTTCCTCCTTTCCATCTCAAGTTTCCAACCTGTGCTAAAATTCAGTGACTTATCTGGGTTTGAGCTTTCAAAGAATGCTTGTTGATTATATGCCGTATCTGGTCTATCACAAAGATTCGTCTGCCTTAACATGGGACGTACCTCTCCGCCAAGCCCCTTTTAAGCAGGACCCGGATGAGAAGGAACCCCTGCATGAGGAGCCTGCTTGACTTTGCTTGGGCTCTTGAGTTGCACAAAAGGGTCCCCCTTAAAATTATCACACTGGACCCATTGACAGTTGCAGCTTCAGCCAGTTAGCCTGTTTATATGGCTGAGTTAATGTACTTCCTGAAAAGCAGGAGTGAAGATGTAGATACCTTTAGGCCTAATGCAGTTCCTCTGGTTTCTGCTGTTGGTGAGAATGAAGAAGGCCTAAAAAATAAAAATCATTGACCTCAATAAAGCTGTTAAAAAAAACAACACAAAAACGCTCCCCACCAGCTGTACTTGGCGCTTCACATGTATTAGTTTTGTGATAACCGTGTTTGGTGGGTGTTGTTATCCCCATTTCTCAGATGTGGAGGGTGAGTCTCAGATGATATGTGTGATTGGACCCGAGTTGATATTTACTTAGTTGTGAACTGGTGGGGCTGGCGTCTGAATCCCAGATTTGCCTGATGCCAAAATTTTATACCGGAATGCTATTTCTAGAGTTTTCCATCTTTATTTTGTTTGTTAAAACTTTACTATTGATAATCTGGTGTATAGCTTGTTTAACCATTATTTATTTCAAAATTAAAAAAAAGAAATACCTGCCAAATATCTATTGGGGGAGGGTGTGGGGAATTGCATTCCCTCTGCCAAAATGAGCCTTCTCAATCTTAAAGCTAGTGAGATTCCGCAATGGCTTTTCTGCAGATTAAATTCCATGGCCGTTTACCGAGCATCTGGTATGTGCTGGGGCCTATATGGTGCCGATCATGTGAAAATGAACAATACAGACTTGTTACCTGCTCTCAAAGGGCATGTCGTAGTGAGCAGACCTGAGAACAAAAATCCGGACTGAACCACAGAGTCCAAGTGTGTGTGTGTGTGTGTAAGTGTGTGTAATAAAACTCTGAAGTTAGCCAAACCTCCATGTGCTTTTAGACAAATGTGAACCAGTTTAAACTAGGACCAAACTCTCAACATTTTTTAGAACAGTTGAACTGGAATGCCTAGCTGTATGTGAACTAAGCCGAACTGAATCAATATTTCAGTTGGTTCAGGTATCCAGATTCAGCCAGTCGATTGTTAGCATCAGATAATCAAGAGCTCAGACCACGTGTCTTCTAAGACTCCAAGACTCCCATGGCACAAGAGCGATACCAGTGTTAATAACAGGATTGATCATTTATTGTCCGCCGCCTGTAGGTCAGGCTTCAGGCACAAGGCTCTCGCATGACTCCTTCACGGAGAAGTTATCTGTCCTGCCTATTTTGTATATGAAGTTGAATTGACTTGCCTAAGGTTACACATTTGTTTCGAGTGGCACAACTGAGTAATGAACCGAGGTCTGGGTAACTGCAGAGCCAGTGTTTTAGTCACCATGCTGTAGTGACATCAACTTGGCAGCTGCCATTTTTAGGTTGAAACAAATTCCTCTTTATTTTTAGTGTTAAAAGCTTAAAGCTAATGTTCCTGAATGCAGAGGTCCAATGTTAGTGGGCTGGCAGCTTTTCTAGGGAATGTCATTGGCCAGCTCTCCCCTGGGGAGAGTGGTTAATAGTTTTTTCAAGGGTAGGACTGATTACTTGGAATGACAGTGTGGGTCATGTGAATCAAGTTTCAGGGCCTCCTTCCTAGCTCCAGTGGAGGCAGAACGGGGCAGTCATATAACTTCTTGGCAGCTGTTTTTCTTGTTTCTTTCCTTTTCTTTCAATATGTGCCGCGAGCCACAGTAGTTTGAAAACACCGCAGTCAAAACTTATCATAGCTACTAACATAAGAGGATACTTTTTAGAGAAGGGAGATAGCTTGGTGGAAAGAATTCGGGCTCTAGAGCATACAGATTTCAATTTGAGTCTTGTGCCTGCTACTTCGCGGCTCTGCCACTAGGCAAGTTACTGTACTCTTCTGACCCTCAGTTTCCTCATCCTCAGAAATGGAGGTAGTTTTATCTACCCTATAGGCTTTCGTGAAGTCGAGGAAGATAATAGCGACCTCTCACTGATTGCCTACTCTTGGAGACAAAAATCCCAATTTCTTTCATTGCTCGTTCCTACCCTATTCAAAAAGAGGGAATTCCAGGCTTAGATCCTTAGATTTCAGGGCAGGGTGAGGATAAGAAAATTAAGACTATGGCCCTGGCTGGGTAGCTAGGTTGGTTAGAGCATCACCCCAATATGCCAGTGTCGCTGGTTCAATCCCCAGTCAGGGAACATGCAAGAAGCAACCAGCGAATGCACAAATAAGTGGAACAACAAATTGATCTCTCTTTCCCTCTCTCTCTCCCTCCCTCCGCCCCCCACCCTCTCCCTTCCTCTCTCTAAAATCAATTAATCAATAAATAAAATAATGTTAATACTTTAAAAAAAAAGAAAATTAAGACTGTGCATATGACGTGGCCCCTGCCAAGAGAATGAGTAAGGTACTCATTCTCTTTTTGTTTGGGGCCTGCCTCCTTTAGGGCAGACAGGGCTGTTCTTGGCTTTTTTTCTAATGACCATTGGGGTTTTATCACTTCTTGTTGATTATCCTGTTGCACCCTGGGCCTAATCATGTGAAGGCTTGGAGAAACCTTTTGGGTTGTTTAATGGTAGGCCTCCTTTAGGGCAGACAGGGCTGTTCTTGGCTTTTTTTCTAATGACCATTGGGGTTTTATCACTTCTTGTTGATTATCCTGTTGCACCCTGGGCCTAATCATGTGAAGGCTTGGAGAAACCTTTTGGGTTGTTTAATGGTAGAGTCTGTAGTATTTTGTGAATATTAAGAAATATGTATTTTCTCCCTGTAAGAAATTTTACAAAATACAGTTACTAAAAACAAAATCCTTTGGTAATCTCCCCGCTCATCACCACCGAGAGTGACATTTGGTCTGTGTTCTCTCTGCCTGTTGGGCAGGGAAGACGCCTTCAAATTGTGCAGGTTCCCGCTGCTGTTACTGTGATGATAATGGTTGTTCAGTGGTGTTTGGGGTGCCCCATGGAGCCTCTGAGTTTGACTTTGGAGTCACTAGAGGGCTGAGCATACCGCCCCTCCCACTGCTCCCTCTCCCAGAATAGATCTGCATTTATCTGTTTTATATAGTAGAGCTCTTAGAAGTTTTTACACAGAACTCTTACTCCTGTGGAAATCATCTTACACATACAAGATTAAAGAGAAACATTCAAGTCAACCTTGAACAACTTTTAAAATTGCGCTGTTCTTAGTTCAGCTTTCTCCTTCTTCAACTTTGTATTTTTTCTGGGGCATTTTAAAGCAAATGTAAAATGACTTAAATAAAAAAGGAGTTGGCAAATCCCTGTTTTGTGTCAGCATTTAAAAATTGTAAACAAGGTTCAAAGAATTAAAAATAACACTTGGTACTGAAAGTTATAAGAGCCATGTAAAGTTTCCTTTGACCCCAGGTCTCACTTAATGGTTCCCCATTATTTTAGACAAAGGCTTTAAAAAATACAAGTAGAACCATACTATATATGTGTTAAAAATGTGTTTATGGTTCCAGTGCGTGCGGTGGATGAGGTTTAATGGTATAATTTGAGGATGGGGGAAGTGGGGAAGTGGGATTCATACCACATTGAAAGATGTCTTACATTTTTCAAAAATATAAATCAATAAAAATAATATGTATATTATTTTTAATTAGTAACTTCTTCAGTTAATAATATACATTGATCATTTTTCCATATCAGCATATAAAACCCTACTGTTTTATAGCTATTTAATGGTATTCTATTATATGACTTTGTCATTTAAAGTATATATATATATCCAGTTCCCTATTCAAGGAACTTTAGGCTTCAGGTTAATTAAGTTATCTCTGTGCAGACTAGTTTAATGATCTCTTCCAGCCATCCTCCCAACTGATGTAAACAGTTTGCTGTCTACCAGTGCGTATTTGATTTCTTCGTTCATGGGAGGATATGTAACTCCACAATTGCAGAGACCACCCCCATCCCCTTTGGGCTCACCCTAGGAAAACCACCCTGCAGCTCTCTTTACTTCCTTCATTTACTAATATTATATTGCACTCATGTCTCCAGGTTCATAAAGTCTGTAACTCTTTCACCAACTTTTATCATTTGTAGATTGGGAGGGGTGAGGGAGAGGAGGAATATCTTTTTCTTTTTTGAATTACAACATATGTAAAGAAAAGTGCAGAAATCTTAAGTGTATATAGCTCAGTGATTAATACAAAGTGGGCGGTGCTTTATTTTTGGCTAGATTGTTTTCATGGAGGGTAGACCAGTTTAGTCCAGACACTGCCATAGCTCTGGATATCCTTTTTAAAAATGTTAAGTTTTACCTTTAAAATATTGTTTAAAATAACTTAACACTTTGTTCAAGACTAAACTAATAAAAAATGACATAGTAACATGATGACTTAAGACTTTCCTACCATCATTGTAAATCACTGCATAACACTCCATTTAATAGTGACATTACTGATTTTGAGAAACCCTCCCTTCTATATAAAGATTGCTTTAAATTTTTGAAACATTTTTAGTCATGTTGAATAGAACATTATTGTACCTAAGTCATTGTATACTTCTATGATTATTTTCTTAGGCACAATTAAAGCACTTAAAGGGCCCTGGTTGGGTAGCTCAGTTGGTTGGAGTGTGTCGTCCTGTACACCAAAAGGTTGCAGATTCAATCCCCAGTCAGGGCATATGCCTAGATTGCTGGTTCGATCCCTGGTCAGGTCATGTATGGATGGGAGGCAACCAATTGATATCTGCCTGCCTGCCTGCCTGCCTGCCCCCCGTCCCTACACACACACACTCTCTCACACACACACACACACACACACACACACACACACACACACACTCCTTCCTCTCTCTCTCTCAAATCAATAAAAAAACCTTAAGATTTCTAAATTGTACTTTTGAGAGGCTGGGTCAAATTATAAGCCTAAAGGCAGTGGATGAGAATCCTTTTTCATATGCCCTAGATGGCATTGGATATTTTAATCTTGTATTTCTTTGCCATTTTGGTCGATGAAAATGTAAAAATAATATAATGTCATAATGTACATTTATTTGCTTGCTAGTGAGACGGAATATACATGCATGTTTATTTATTGACCACTTCCGTTTCTTATTTTATGAGTCATCTCTTCATTCCTTTTTTTCCATTTTTTTGATGGCTTTATTATTGTTTTTAAGAGTATGATTTGTAGGAACTCTTATTGCAAGCATTTTCCCCAGTTTGACATTTGCATTTCAGTTTGGTTTATTAGGCTTTTTGCCTTGAAGACAGTTTTGAAAGAAATTTTACCTTTTATGTAGTCATACGTAAGTATTTCCTTTGCTATTCCTCTAGTGGTTTATGGCTTTATTCTTTACATTTAATTCTTATAGATTCTCTGATCTAGTCTTTTTGTGATCCCGTTGATTTGCGACCATACACTTACGTTTCACTTCCTTGTATCCAGGGTGCCCACTCCCAGAAGTCTCTTCCAAGCCTTGGCTCCTCTTGCTTTCCTCATTACCGTCATCAGTCATCGACCCCTGGGCCTGTGGTCCCCACGCTGTGCTATCTTTTACATGTAACACTGGTTTCAAAGTGTCTTATTAACGATGACAGTCTTTGAAAGTTTAGTGCCAGAGATTCAGTTTAACATTTTTCTGAAAGAGTGATTTTTATTCTTATGAATTGAAAATTTTAAAAAATCATTTCTATGTCATATTTTCTGAAAACAGGATGACTCAGTGATCAGCAAGTAAACCCATATCTTGTTGAAAGTTCTAACGGTAGCACCATGCCTGACATACAGCACTAGCAGTCAAGAAATCACATGCATTTCCTGGGAACGAGAGCCTCTGCCTTGGGAAAGTTAAATCTAAAAACTGGTTTTACTAACAGTTTTAATTTATGGTTCCAGTGCGTGTGATGGATGAGGTTTAATGGTATAATTTGAGGATGGGGGAAGTGGGGAAGTGGGATTCATACCACATTGAAAGATGTCCTACATTTTTCAACAAAAATGTCGATAATATCACATACCACCCATGTTCATTATGTTGCTTGTAGGTTTTATGTATTTCTATTGATTTATACTGTTTATTAGAGTAACATTATTTCATTGTAAAAATTTTAGACAGTAAATAAGTACAGAAATTAACCATTCAGCCATAATCTCACTTCATTTTAGTGTCCATTCTTTGTTGGTTTTTTTTTGACATTTCCACATATATATGTGTATATATTGGTGTTTGTTTATATATAGGCTCATAACTCTATATACTGAATTATAAGCTGGTTTTTACCAATATAGTTCATATTAGTAAGCTTAGATCTTCACTTTTAATAACTGTATATTCTCATTGTCTGGGTATACAGTAATTTAATCAGTCTTTTATTGATGGACATTTATTTAGATCATTAAATTTTAGTGTATTATGATTAATTCTTTAGGTCAGATTATTCATTGGAAAAATTCTGAGGCAAAGATTATGAACCATTTTTAAAATTTATTATTACTTTTTTTTTTTTGTAGAGAAGAAGGGTGGGAGAAAGAGAGGGGAAGAAACATCAGTGTGAGAACATCAGTGTGGTTACCTCTCAAATGCACCCCAAGCAGGGACCGAATCCACAATCTAGGCACATGCCCTGACCAAGAATCAAACTGGTGACTTTTCAGTTTGTGGGACAGTGCCCAACCATCTGACCCACACTGGTCAGGGTGGCATGAACTTTCTTAAGACTTTTAAACTTTGACAAACTGATCAAAAAGGTTATTTTAATTTACATTATTTATACTCAGCAACATATGAATATTATAGAAATAGATACCCAATGCAGAAAACTGGAAAACGTAGGAAGGCACAGAGAGTAAATTAAAAATCACTCTTCACCTAAATTTCAGTGGGGAAATAAAGAAATAAAATGAGTAAAACACATAACATGCTAGGTAGTAATAAGTGCTCTGGAGAAAAGAGGGGGATAGGGCGCTCCAAATTTCGAGGCTTTAATTTTTCACGATGTGGAAGTCGTTGGAGAATTTGAGGAGAGGAATAATTTATCTGCCTAACATATTAACAGGATCACGGCTGCCGTGTAGATAATAGAATGAAGAGAGAAGGAGGGAGACCAGCTCGAAGGCTGTGCAGGGGTTAGCGCTCCCTGGGGGAACAGAACCAGTAGTAGGTGGGTAGGTAGATAGACATTTTAGAGAACTGGCTCATGTGATTCTGGGGCCTGGCAAGTTTGGCACCTGGGGCGAGTCTGAGGCTGGAGACTCAGGGTTTCTGTCTCGGAGGCTTGAGGCGGGGCCTTTGTTTCCAAGGCCCGTCACCTGATTGACGAGGCCCACCCACGTCATGGAGAGTAATTGGCTTCGCTCAGTGTCCACTGACTATAAACATGAATCCCATCTACAGACTACCGTCACAGCAACATCCAGGCTGGTGCTTAACTAAACAGCTGACCACCATAGCACGGCCAAGCTGACACACGAAGTTAGCCATCACAGTCGTGGACTGAGAAGAAGCCAGACTTTGGAGTTAGGCATACAAGATGGAATCAAAGGCAGTTCATGACCAAGTGAAGAATTAAAAGATGAGTGTGACATTAGTAAAACTGATGCCAGCCTTGTCAAGCTGATACCACTTATGGCACCATTATCTAACAAGCATTTAGACAGATGTGATTGGACTTGGGAGCGCCTGGCATGGTCAGAAGGTAAACATGTGCCAGGTGCCTGCTTGCAGTAACGATTCTTCGTGAGGAGCCATTCAGTTTACAGCACTCGTTCTTTGGGAGAACCATAAGCATATGGTTCTCCCAAACCATATATGCTCGGGTAGTGGACATTTGACCAGATACACCTCCTGAGTTCTTTCCGTACCTCATCTTTCTTAATCTCCGAGCAGCTTTACCACTTAGTTGCTGTTATGTCTGTTTAACATACCAGGGAATTGAGATCCCGAGAGAGAAGGGGCGCTCGTGACTTGCCTAAGGAAGGGCCCATGCCTGCGAAGTGGCAAAGCCAGGGTTAAAGCCTAGTCTCTGTTCCATATACTTTAAAGTAGAAGCTATTTTCATAGAGGTGATTATTTTAAGTTGTAAACAGAGTTTTCTAAACCTTAGGACAGTGACGCAATAGGAATGCTATTTCTGCTATTATACCAGTAGCCTCCATGATCAGATATCTCTTTAGAGGCCTCCTCTAGCCACCCAGTCTAAAATAGCGTCCTGCTCTTCACTCAGCTCCTTTAGCAGGCTTTGTTTTTCTTCTTCGCAGCACTTAGCACTGCCTGAAATTATGCTCCATGTTTGTGTGGTTTTTTTCTCCTGTCTTTCTCCCTCACTAGCACCCAAGTTCCATGAGAAAAAGCATCGTGTTGTTCACTGCGTGGTAAAGACACCCGTTTCTAGAAAAGGTCCCGAGTAAGTGTAATGAAGCGGAATAGGAGGGAACTGCTGGCCGTCTCTAAGTTTTGTTAGGATTGAATGGAACAGTGTGGTATTTGCTGTCATAGCCAGAACTGCTTTGGACTTGGTTCTCTGAGTTCTTTGAGTCCCAAGTATTCGTGTGAATTCAAAGAGCACCTCGAGTAAAACTTAAGTTTGCTTTGAAGACTAACTCGTATTTTCGTTTTGCTTATAAAATACTCTTTCTGATTGTAGAATGCTGGATAGAAGCAGAAAGGAAAATGAGAAATAATTTTCGAGTTAGGGAGTGCCACTCAGTATTTTGGAATAGTTTTAGTTTTTAATCTGTGCATATGTTTTACATAGCTGAGGATATTTTATATATATTTGATATATTTATAAATATATTTATATATATTTTATATATGTACACATGCATACACATACACACATACGTACTGTTGACCCTTGAGCAACACAGGTTTTAACTGCGTTGGTCCACTTATACGTGGATTTTTTTCAATAAACACAGCTTTCTGTCCATAGTTTGGAGTTCACAAATACACAGGGTTAACTGTATGCATTAATCTGTATACATCATTTTCTTTATGGGCCTTGATCATCCTCGGATTTGGTATTTGCGGGGGTCCTGGAACCCATCCCCCATGGACACTTAGGGACAGTTAAGTTTTGGAGGAGTCAAAAGTTATACATGGCTTTTCGACCGTATGTGGCCAGAGAACAGTGCCCCTAACACCTGTGTTATTCAAGGGTCAACTGTAATTTTATATATGGTACTTTATATGCCTTGTATACTTGTTCAGGACGGTTGAATTAATATTTTCATATTCTTAAAAATTTCTTATTTGAAAGTACTGTATAACGTATTTTTTGAACATCCCCAAATCTGTCATTCTTCTGTGTGCTTAGAATCCTCATTTTTAATTATTAAAAAACTAATTGCTATCTTTGTGCAGTGACTCTCTGCCTTCATTTCGAATTAGTTAGGCTATATCTCTAGGAGGTATACTGTATCTGTCTTGTCCAATTACTTTCCAGAGGCTTTGCATCTCTAGGGTTTGTGCTGTCACTAGGATTGAACATTATTATTTAGGAAAAGTCTGACAAGCCTTTTCTATGTGATTTAGTAGTAATTCCGCATTCACAAGCCTTGTTACAAATGGCAGCTCTCCTCTGAGCAATTCGAGTGTGTGCCGAACCAGGTAAGGCATGGCCTCCTGGAAGGTCTCGCTCTCCTGGATTGCTTGGCCGAGGGAAAGAGCTCCAGAGACACGTAGCACCGGCGCCAGCCTGTCCTCCCTACCGAATTGCCTGGGTGCTATAGACTAGAGTTCAAAATTGAGATCGTTCGGTTAGAGTGAGGTTACTTCGGAAGTACTTAAAGCATAGAATCACTCGTACATCTTGTACATATTTCCTGACTACCAGCCATGCGCTCTGCCATGGTCTGTTGATACAAAGAACCAGCCGCCAGCCTTGGTAGAGAGATCGTGTCTAAAGACTCATCACCCTGTTATAAGGAACCTTCTTTCTACCCCATCCTCCTTTAGAAAACCAGGTATCACTTATTGGTGTCCTTGTAAAATCTGTTGTATTAAACAGTGCTTTCTAGTTGTTTAATTTTGAGTAAAAGGCAAGTTTTTAAGCCCACAGGAAATGAAGAATTAAGGATTAGAATAATGGTAGGCAGAAGAAACTCACCTACCTACCTAACTTCAATGAAAAGACTGTGCCAAAAGAAACATTGCTCAGGTATTCTGTAGTGTTCACGGGGTTAGATCGATGAGCCCCTCATTTTACAGCAAGTAGTGAATGGCCTGGGAAAGACAGACTGGTCAGTACTAGTTTGAGATGTTTGCTAAGGTCATCTGACAGCAGTGGTGAAAAGGGGTACAAAAGATTTAAGCACATTTTTTCCTAAAGGGACAGGATCCCGCAGTTTAAGTGCTGGGTATTGATGTGAACCGGCCTTTGAAAGATTGCCTTTTCATTCATTTGGGGGCGGCCTCAAGCTTAGTTGTAAGTGCAGTACCTACTTGTCTGACAATTAATTGGAATGTAAAGTGGACTGAATGCATCCTCTAATGTTTTAATATGTATTTTCTACAAAGGAGGATGTTTTACATAATCATAATATGCAAAGCAAGCCAGTAAATAACCATTTCTACAGTACAGACATCCAGTCCTCAATGACTGTTCAGTTTCATCAGAAGTCCCAGTAAGTCCTTCATAGCAAAGGTATCCAGTTCAGAACGATGTGTTGCTTTTACTTGTCATACTTCTTTAGTTTCTTTCCACCTGGATCAGTTTCTCAGTCTTCGCCGGACGTTTGTGACCTAGACATTTGATTACAGATCAGTTATTTCATGGTATATCTGTCCATTTGGGTTAATCTGTCGCTTCCTTATGATCGGATTTAGATTCAGGTTATGCATCTTCGATGGAAATGTCACAAAAGCAATGCCGTGTTCTCATTGCGTCCTATCTGGTGGTGGCGTGTGATTTCGATTTCTCATTCCTAATGGTGATCGCTCTCATTCCTTGAGTTAGGTGGTATCCAGCAGCTCTCTTAACTGTGAAGTTATGTTTTTTTCTCTTTCTAATTAAGGCTGTTTGTTTGTTTTGTGGACAGGTACATTGAAACTGCAAATGTTCTCTTTTCATTAAAATTTCATTTTATTAATTTGGTCTGTCAGTATAGACTTGTGGTTTCCTGTTTTATTCAGTGGGATATAATTTGTATTTATTTGTTTTGATGGGCAAAGTTTGTCCAGTGGGTGCCCTTTCAAGCTGGCTCCTGTGTCCCCGTGACCTGTCCTCATAGTTCTTTAAGCACTTCCTTTCTGCTGGAACAAAAGTGTGCCAGGCTTGTCTTGTATTTTCCTGTACTCAGCCTTGGAGTCATTCAGTTCTCCAACAGGCACTCATTCTTTTAGTGAAGAATGGTATTTAGATCTGGGGGGTAGGTGTGCTTAGTGAGCTCTGGGGATGTCCTCGCTTCTAGGCCCTAAGCCAGTCCGGTTTGGTAGTCTAAATCTGTCTCTGTATTAAAAAAGACTCCCTCCTTTGTTCTGACTTAAAAACCGAGTTCACAGTGGTATCTCCATGCCAGCCTTCTGTAAGGTAACCCTGTTCATATCCTCAGCTCCCTTCTCTAGCAGTGAGAAACGCGGCTTCTGTTTTCCACAATATATATACTTGCTCAGTTCTAAATACATATTAAGTAATTTTAGAATTGCTCACCTATATCACTAACAAGCAAGTGTACTAACCACACTGAATATTTCTTTACAACTGGACAACATGTTTGTGGCTGTGTCGTGTAACTACTAAGTTCAAGAGCCGCGCGGGTTAGTTTAGCTCTACCATCAAGTGTGACTGTGTTCTTCATTCCAAATACATTTAGATCTGTTTGTTTCTGCTCATAGTCCATGTCTCTGTCCCAGTCCTTACCGGTTTTATTTTTGAGTATACAAAGCATTTAATGTAGTTTTCAGAATTGAATCGGCCCAAAAAGGCAGAGCATCCTTCTGTCACGTTCCCCTTCTTTCATTCTCCCTTCCTGTTTCTACCTGGTAACCAGTTTGATTAGTTTCTGGCTTATCCTTCCTGGGTTTTTTAATGCCCTAATAAACAGGTTGTACTCTTTTGCACTTTGCTCTTTTCACCTAAAAATGTATCCTGAAAATTTCTCTATTTCAGTCTGTAGTGGTCTCCCTTATTCTTGCTTTAGGCTACAAGGTGCTCTGTTGTGGTGATACCATAGTTTATTCATCCAGTATCTTACGTGTGATCATGTAGGTTGTTTCAGGGGTTTTTTTGTTTTTTGTTTTTTGTTTTTAATTACAAAGTTCTAGTGAAGAACCTTGTACACATGTGTTTTCATATTATTTAATTATAGAGTATCTTCAGGGAAAATTCCTAGAAGTGGGGTTGCTGGATCAAAGGCAATGCCAGATCAAAACGTACAGCTACCTGGGTAGCTCCGTTGGGTAATGCCGAATTCTCTACCCAAGGGCCACTTTCCTCACCAGTTCCCAGACAGGATGTGTTGTCACACTTCTGGAGATTTACTGGTGTTGGGAGAGGAGTGTCTAGCTTTAATTTGCATCTCCTTAATTATAAGTCTGAATAGCTTTTATATAAGGGTCATTTTTATATGTATTAACAAGTGTTCATGTCTTTTCTTCATTTTCCCATTGAAACTTTGGTGATTTTTACCTCCCTCAATTTAGAAGGAATTTCTTAGGCATGTAAGTCCTTTTACCTGTGAATTGTATTGCAGATATTTTTTCTAGTTTTTCACTTACCCTTTGACTTTGTTCATGGTGTTTTTAAAAATTTGCCGTGTAAAAGTTTAACATTTTTATCTAGCCAATTTTTCTTTTATTGCATCTGAATTTTGACTCATAGTTAAATAACATTGCCCTTCACCCAAGTTTTAAAGAAATTCACACATGTCCTTTTCCAGTACTTACAGTTTCACTCTTTACATTTCTGACCAGTTTGGAGACTAGTCATGCATATTGTATTAAGTATGGATCTAATTTTATCTTTTTCCAAATGGCTAACCATTTGTCCCAGCACTTATTACAAAGTTCCCCAGTGATCTGAGATGCCACTTTTGTCATGTACTAAATTTTCATATGGACTTGGGTCTGTCACTGCACATTCTGTTCCATTGGACCAGGGTTTGGCAGACTGTGGTCTGTTGGCCAAACCCAGCCCTGTTTTTGTAAATAATGTTGAATCAGAGCACGTCCACACTCATTCATTTACATATCACCTACGGCTGTTTTAGGACCACAACAGGAGGGTTAAGTAGTTGTGACAGAAACTGTGAGGCTTGCAGAGCTTAAAATATTTTCCCCGACTCTTGACAGAAAAAGGTTGCTGACCCCTACACTGAAGTAATTGTGTATTTATATGCCCTAAAAGTGCCACATTTTTAGAGTGTCTTACAATGTATTTTTCTTCTTGTAAGGGCTTAAACCACCCCTTGTAGCTTTTTTTTCCCGTGTTTTTTTCTGAGTACTCTTACAAGTTTGTTTTTCCATATGAACTTGAGTATCAGCTTGTCTTTTTCCATAAGGAGCTTTGTCTGTGATCATAGGGTATGTGTTAAACCTGTAAGTTAGGGTGAACTGCCATTTTTAAAATGTTGAGGTGTCTTACTGAAGAACAAGCTATGAAGAAAAGAATAGAGAAAGTTATCAAAGAACAAACTAATCCACAAAAATGCATCAAACCAACATGGCTTCACAGGGGAATTCCACCAAATCTTGAAAGGACATACAGACCGGAAGCTTCACAAATTGTTCCATAGCATTGATTTTTGAAAGAAAACTTTTAATTCTTTATAGGAATTATTTCCAGTTTTATTATCTTTTGATCAGAGACTATTATTTGATTTTTCTCCTTTATGGAACTTACCATCTCTTTATGACCTAATACATGACTAATTTTTATAAACTTTTCATGTGTGCTTGAAAAGCAGGCTTAGTATCTGTTAATGGTGTCAAGTTTGACATTTCTAAGATCTGCCTACCTTCTTGATTATGTTTATTCTTCTGAACTTTACTTTGTGTCCTCTTGATCTGTCTTATTGGGAGTAGTGTGTGTTAGTATATTTTTAGACCATGTCACTTTGCATATCTTTTTGGTTTCTCTCTTTTTATGTGTTTTCTTTGCTCTTTTAATTTTTGAAATTTCTTTTGAAAATCAGGAAGGTTTATATATTTGTTCTATTAATTAACTTTTACTTATAATTTTTTAAATGTCTGTTATTCTTGGTTTCTTATTTAATGTTTTATATTAACCGTTTTATCAGTCTTTAATGGAATTCTTTACCTCCCACCTGTTGCCTATACAATAACGTTTATTTTTCGTTCTTCTTCCTGATCCCTTCTCCTTCCAATTAAAAAAATTTTTTTTAAAGATTTTATTTATTTTTAGAGAGAAGGGAAGAGAGGGAGAGAAACATTGATGTGTGAGAGGTACATCGATTGGCTGTCTCTCACACACCCCCAACTGGGGTCTGCAACCCAGGCATATGACCCAACGGGGAATCAAACTAGTGACCTTTCAGTTTGCAGGCCAATACTCAATCCACTGGGCCACACCAGCCAGGGCTCCTTCCAGTTTTTCATTTGCATTATTTGCACTTTATCAGAATGTACGAAATATTCTCCTGCCCTCATTTTCATCTTTGCTTTATTCTTAGGTTTGTAATTATCTTAAATGTTTACCATTAATCTTTTTGCTCAAGTTTTTCAAGTCATCTCTTGGTTACTCAGGAAGGGCTTGTGGATACAAATTTCCCTCCCCTGTTCCTTATGTAAAATTATTTTCCGTTGCCTTCGATTGTAAAATCATTGGTTTACACTTTCTTTATGACAGTTTTTGAAGAATGATGTTCCACTGAAGCCTTGCTTGGTACATTGTTTTTAAGTCACTTGATGCCAGTCTAACTAATGTGCACACTCTTGTTCTCTCTCTCTCTCTCTCTTTCTCTCTCTCTCTCTCTCTCTCTCTGTCTGTCTCTCTCTGTTTAATTAATTACTTGGGACTGGGGACTGAGAAGTTTTTTCTTTCTTTAAAATCTAATAATTTTTCTAGGATATCTCTGGAGTTTAATGCTATCAGCCAGTTTTTCCTAGTACCTAGAGACCCTTTCACTGTGCAATCTGGTTTCCTTTTATTTCTGGAAAGTTTTCTGAATTACAGGTTTTAAAAAATTACCATTTTATTGAGATATAACTTACATATCATCCAATATAGACACTTGGAATATACAATTCATTGATTTTTAGTGTGTTCGTAGAATCGTGCAACTATTAACTACAATCAATTTAGAACATTTTTATCATCCCAAAATGAAACACTTTTGGTTATCACTCCCCATTCCCTCTTGTTCAGCTCTTGGTAACCACTTGGATTATAGTTTTAATGTTGTTTCTGTTTCTTTATTTTTGTGTGCGTGCGTGTGTTGAAACTCCGGTTATACATAGGTTGGATCTTCCTTGTATTCCATGCCAGCTATTTTATCTCTGTCCTATTTTGCTTCTTTTTTAATCTCATTTTCATCCCCGTAGGTTTTTTTCCTGCTTCTCTTCCTCATTATATTTTTCATTTGAGTTTATCCTTCTTGGACATTGAAATTTATTTTCATTTCCATTATAATCTTGTTTTAATTTCTTGTGTGTGTTAAACCTTGTGTCATTTCTTTCTGCTTTTGATATATTTCTGTTCTTAAGTTTTGAATATTTGGTTCAAGGCATTTAAAAATAACACTGAATGCTTGCTTGAGCATATTTAATTCAGTTTGGAGTAACTTTTTTCAGATTCCGTAAGAGCAGTATGCCATGGCGCACTAAGGCATACCCGGTGTGCGATAAGTTAACCTCTTTTGTGCTTAACTAGAATGGTAGTATCTACGTACTGTCCGTAAGAAAATTAAGGAAATAGTTACTGAATCACTCTTAATTATCTTGCAGAAGCCCAGGTAAGAAAAGCTGATTTGAGGTACTGTTTTAATTTTCTTCTTTTTCTCTACCCTTTATTCTCTCTTTTGTTCTTTTATGTGTGGGGGTTTAATTCGCTGAATTTTCTCTCTTTTTTTTTTGTACAGATGAAGATTGCTTTTAGATAAGTTAGAAGAAAACTTATTGCCTTCTAAAAATCATGTAGCAGCAAGTTCAGTCAAACTCCCAGTGGATTTAAAATCCATTTCTTCCTATATTTTAGGAAGAGAATATCTTTTAGGAAAGAACTGTTTCTTCCCCTATATTTTAGTATTTGTGTGAAGGGAGGAGAAGAGCAGCTTTCTGATTATGCCGTTTCAATGGTGGCCAGAGTCATTGTATTAAGAAGCCGTGCGCACATAGGTGTATTCATGGCTCTCTCCTTCTGAGTTGCGAGTTTGGTATGAGAACTAGGGACTGCTCTTTTGGCTAAGCTCATCTCTTTTTCCAGATGCACGCTTCTGGCTTTCTAGTGATCTCATTTTCCTCGGCAATGTGTTGGTAAGGTTTAGTTTAAGGGGAAAGAATTTTAGGCTAAATTAGGGGCCTTGGTGGAATTAACAGTAACAAAACAAAGGTGTTTGGCTTGCCTCAGCCAGCCATTATTCTGTGTACTTATCTTTGGAAGTTACAGCAAGTCATAATTGACAAACTAGGTTTAGACTTTTCTGCTTTTTCTCCCTGACCTGATCTTAAACATATAGTAATCTCTTCCTGACTTCTGACTGTATTTGAGATCTCTTTTATGTCCAAGGGTGCTCTATCAGCTTTTTAAAGTGGTCCATGGAAAATGAGATGGTGTGGTCTACTTGATCTATCAAATATGAAAAGGTGTTTTTAAAAATTAAAAACATTTTTTCCTTGATGTGCTTTGTGGTATTTCATTCAGTACATATGAGCACACATTATCCTCTATAAATTTTGCCTTTTCACGACTTGAAAGAACTTTTTAGGCTATTTAGTGGTTTGACTTGAATATTGCTCTCCTTGCAATAATGACTTGCTCTTCTTTTAATTTGAATTTTCCTGTTATGTTTTTGTTCATTCCTCTTAGCCTTTTTGTGTGATTTGTCTTATGCTTATCATTGTGGGCAGGGGAATGCCCAGATTCAGTTTCATTTTATTAAAAAATGCTGGTTGCAGCCTATTAAGTTGATTTCTTAGGCTATGGCCAGCAGTTGGAAAACACCTGAGATGTATTTTTTCAATATGGAAAGTACGTTGAGTTCTGAGTCGAACCGACCTAGATCTGAGTGTCAAGTTTACTAACTGTGACTCTTAATCATTGCTTGCTTCCCTGATCCTCAGTTTCTTCTGTAGACTTGGAATATGTACTTTTACATTTTTTCTGAAGATTAAAAGACAGTGTGTGAACAAGCCTACTACAGATTCAATAAAGTTAGCTAATAGCATTTTGCATTATGTATCTGTCATCCTCAATGTCTTAAATCCAAAAATTTAAAAACACAAGAGCAAATGGCAGAATGCCTCCGTGTTTCCCAGATCTTTTGTAGGTTTCCTTTGGCTTCCTCTCAGGAGCGAAGATGCTTTTTGTATGAAACTCTTACATTTATATGCATTTCTCATCATAAAATAGAGAATTTGTAGCATTTTTAAAGTAGGAAATTTGTTACTCTTGTGTAACTCTTCAAGTACATACTTTTCTAAGTGAAACCTAGTTTGTATTGGTTGGTGGCACCACTGGCAAAGACAGATCGTTGCTTAGAGCCTGTTCTGCCTGTGCACAGACTACCGTGCAGAGCATCCTGGGAAGGATGGTGGGGAATAGGAAAGCTTAGCTTGTGCTTATCAAAAGTGAGTGTTTCCTTTGACTCCCAGAAGTATGTATTTATCTGGTTAAGTGGGAGAAGGAAGCAGTCCTACCATACTGTTGCCCTAGTCCAGTGTTTTGCTGGCGCTGAGCTGTTAGTTAAGAGCTATTATAAAACGGGGATGTCCGTATCCACTAAACTTGGGAAAGCTAGGCTCAGCCACCTTAACCCAATATTTAAATCATGAGATGTTACAGAGCCTTTGCTGCCTAAATGAAGGGTAATTATAAATGGGGGTGGGGGTGGGGGTGGGGTGTGGTCAGGAGTGGGCAGAGCACCCCGTACCCAGCATTTGTCAAACTTAATTAGACCCTGGGACCCTTTTTCCTCTGAGTGTCTCTGGCGTCACCTAGAATTCTCTGTGGAAATGATCCTCTGACCAGTGTAGCTTGAGAGCAGCGTTGCGCTGTGGCGTCTTCTCCTGAAGGCTTAGAGGAGGAACCGGTGTTAGTTCTCATGGTATGTGGTGGTTCTTAAATATCGTGCATTGGCCCTGGCTGCTGTGGCTCAGTGGATCGAGCGCCTGCCTGCAAACAAAAGGGTCGCCGGTTTGATTCCCAGTCCAGGGCACCTGCCTGGGTTGCAAGCCAGGTCCCTGGTTGGGGGTGCGCGGGAGGCAACCACACATTGATGTTTCTCTCCCCCTCCTTGTCCCTCCCTTCCCCTCTCTAAAAATAAATAAATAAAGCCTTTAAAAAATATATCATGTATTGGATGGAGCCTGTCATGATAGAATCAGTGCAGATTCCTTACTTAGGATCGTGCCACCACATCCATCACATCATTTTGCCATAGCAGTGATTTTAAAACAGATACACACCAAAATCTCCTGGGGAACTTAAAAAAAAGAAGAAGAAGAAGAAGAAGAAGAAGGTACGACCAGGCTCTGTCCGCTCTGGCCTGCTTTCTGGTCAGAGACGTGGCTTGTGGTCTTCCTGCGTGTGGGATGCCTTTGGGAACCCAGTGAGAGCGCTGGTTCTCCTCCTGGAGGCCCGCGTACACACCCGCTGGTGGTCGTGACTGCCCTGCGTTTGTATCCCGCACCCACACTGCAGAGCCCAGGGATCTTGATTCAGTGAAGAGCTCCTGAATTAAGTTTCCCCAACTGTGAATTTAATGTCAAACAGAACGTTAGCCCAGAATTTAGATACCTGTGTACCCCAAGAATGGCCTGGCCATGGCGATATGAGACTGTCTTTGAAGGAGTTGCGTGCTGTCCCGGACCAGAGCAGCCCGAAGGGGAGGCACGGCCAGTCCTGAGGCTATGGTGATTTAGTGTCCCAAGGCGGCAGGTTTAGGAGCTGATGTTCTTGAAGCACGGCCCTTAAGGGAAAGGGGCAGTTTTCCCCCAACCCCTGGCATTTGTCAATCTGGAGGCGTCTTTGATTGTCACCATGAGGGCAAGGGAGGGTGATGCTACTGGCTTCTTGCAGGTGGAAGCCAGGGAATGCTGCTAACTGCCGTGCAGTGCCTGGCGACCGCACAGAACAAGGCACAGCCTGGTCCCGGTGTCGGTGGTGCCGAGGTTGAGCTGGAGTCGAGCTGCCGCTGCCTAGATTGTATCTTTCGTCGGTAGTGGTATCAGAATAAGGTCTGCGTTTTTATTTACATGTGATGCTTCTGGGTAGAGATGTAGGAGGAGAGAGATGCTGATGAGATGGGTAGGAAATGAATAAGCTGGGTTGGTATTTCAAAGAACTTTCCTTTCCCAGAAGTGTTGGAGACTTAAAGAGGATTTGAGCTCTGAGATTACTTTACCTCATGGTTCCATCTGAGAGCTTGGATGTAGGAAACCACCTTCTTTTTCTCATTGCTTTTTCCCACCTCACTCTTGAACCGGTGACCTTTTGTCTGTTAATACCTCTAAGGAATAAATGCCAAAGTAACTTTAAGAATCACAGCCCCTGTAAGGGAATTTTTTTCTCTCAACCCCATATAGCAGTTTGGGAAAGAAGATGGGGATAGAAACGGCATATAGTTTATTTACCAAAAGTGGGTGTTTCTCGCGTTTCCCGGAGATATTGTCCTGTGAAGTGGGAGGAGGAAGGAATTCCGCCAGGCTAGGTGTTTGCCGACGTGTGCCGAGCTGTTGTTATAAAGTGGGGGTGCCCATGTCCTACAAACTTGGGAAAGCTAGGCTCAGCCACCTTAGCCTGACTTTTAAATCATGAGCCTTCCAGAGCCTTTAGCGTACTCATAAAGCATATTGTGGCGGGGAACCGAGGGGTGGAAGTACAGACAAGTGGCATTTCTTAATTAGACCCTGGGACCCTTTTCTCTCTGAGCGTCTCTGGTGTCACCTGGAAGACTCTGTGGAAATGATTCTCTGACCAGTGTAGCTTGAGAGCAGCGTCTGTGGCATCTTCTCCCGAAGGCTTTGAGAGAAGCTGAAAAAATACGTATGATGAAGGAGCTCTCCCAACCCCACAGGGCTTTATGAAATACAGTTTTATTAAGTGGCGTATATTTATCCATTTCTATCAAACCTTAAGAAAGTAGTTGCTGTTTTTATCAGAGGGGCTTCCTTCTCAACTGTGTAAATAAAACCATTCCTGTGTTTTGAAATGAATGAAAGGAAGGACTGAGTTCTTTTACTGCATAGACAGTTGTTTGTTTTATGGTCTACGAGGACTTCTTTTTTGTGTTCTCTGTGGAAACGGGGAAGGTAGCTTAGGCGTATTCAGGCGCCCATGTTCCAGAAGTCTCTCGCTGAAAGCATCGTACTGCACGCTTCTCATTCAGCTCCTGGGGTGCCTGGGGGCACGGGGGCAGGAACTTCTCATCTCTCTCCCACTCGACATGCTCAGCTCTTCATGCATTTGTTCTTCCTTCTGGCCCCTCTCCTAGACCCCAGGACACCGTGACATTGCAAGGATGACATTGTAACTCCCGGTCAGACTCAGGAGATGAAGACTGAGTCACTATTCCCACTGTGTTCATTCCCCTGATGAAACCTGCCAGCTTTATTTGTCTCTTGAGTCCTCTCGCTACCAGGAAAGGCAAAATTACCTGGAGAGAAAAACACTGCTTTGGTTTCCCTGTTGTCTACCTCCTTCCCATTCAGGATCGCTTATTGCTGCCACCACCCTAGACCTGCCTCGGACACTTGGACACAGTGTCTTCCTCACCAGCTCACCGCTGGTTTCCACAGCCGCAGCCCTGCCCTCCTGCTCTCCTGCCCCTCTGCAGACCTTGGCGCTTTGGGCTTCTGAGCTTTTATTGAGGAAGCGCTGGGTTTTCTCTGCTGGCAACCATCTGGAGCCATTCTCTCAAAGTCCGAGGTTAGAAAAGTGTGAAAAGGCACCACTTGGGGAAAGTAGCATCTTCGAAGCAGGGCGTGGACAGATTTACCACCCGGTAACCATTCCGGCGCCGTGCCGGGGCTTCCCAGTGCCCACAGCAACTCTGTGTGGTTTGTATCTGTCCGCGCCTACCCCGGCTTGCTCAGGATCCCACACACGCTTTGCGTGTGTGACCAGATCGGGGCTCCGCCTTCGTTCCACCTTCCCCCTGGTTTCCACAGCCTCCGGTGTTCCCTCTCCGTCACACCCCGTTCCTGATCAGCGCCCGCTGTGCGACCTGCAGGGCACCAGTGCTCGGTGCCCGTTCTTCTGCCATTACCTGCATTGGGCATTTTCAGATGGCTGTTTGGGGCTACTGTATGGGTCCAAACATTTTGTGACCTAAGGAACATGCAGGAAAAATGGGGAGAGGCTGAGAGACAGGCTGCTCTCCTACAGTCAGTAAACAGGGTTATGTCAATACTGGTAATGTAAACAGGTCTGTGGGGCCCTTTTGAATATGCTGTGGGACAAATGCTGCGGTTTAATTTCGTACCCCAGTCTTCTAATTTTAGGTTTGGGAAGGAATCTTACAGAGACTGCCGACCGTAAATGAGTTGTTACTCCTTTCTGGGTACAACTCTTCCACTTCCCCTTCTCATTAAGTTTCCATTTAGCTGTTAGATGGGAGCTTCAGAAGGGAAAATCCAATCATGTGTAATCTCCAGTTAATGGGCATCTATTGAACGACTAGGTCACCAGGAAGAATAATTACACAGTGCCTCTTTGTGCAGTAAACACAAAATCAGAAGCCAGCGCGTTCCTGAGGCAAGCCAGATTGCGACTGGCTAACAGCATGCTCTTCAGGGAGAGGCTGGGGCACCCACCAAGCTGGCTAAGGGAGATTGCAGAGGCAGGCCAGAGAAACACGGCCATCAGAGGAGGAAGGAGAAAGGCTGGGGGTGGGGAGGCACTTCCAGGTCTCTGTCAGTTCTAATCGCTGACGGACGGTCGGGGTGGGTCCCTGGACTGCAGACGTTCTAGTCCGTGTTTTGTGCATTCACCAGGAACTCGTGGGTCTCTGGAACAGCTTGCCGCAAGTAAAAGAGTAGCAGTGATAACTGAGGTGGAGCTTCGGCCCCACTGCCCTAGTTTAGCCCGTTTCCTAAGTTGGCCCGACCTTCACAGAAGTAAGACTTCTGTCCCGCCACTGACTGTATTGATTTATGAAAGATGAGCACAGCCTCCTTGACCCAAAATAGCACGTTAGCCACAAGCCAGAGGAGCTCTTGGGTCTGTGTTGGTATACTCTAGTGTGGGTTTTCAAAATTACATTTTGATGTAGTTATTTAGGATTTGCAAAACTTGGCATAATTCAAATAACCTGTTTTTCCCCCCTTAGAACACTTCAGTTATGGAGGATCAAAATGAAGATGAGTCCCCCAAGAAAAATACTCTTTGGCAGGTAGGAATGACCGCGCACAGATGAGATAGCAGTTGACTTACTGTAGATAAGATGCTCCCTCAGCTCCTGACCTCGAGGAGAACGAGAGCCAAGCAGTTGGGGTGTTTTTGTTTTTTGGTTCTTTGCGTGCCAGTTTCAGGACTCACCCTGATTTTCCCTTCAGTTCCTTAGGGAAGTGTCATTATGACTAATGAAGGTAATGGAATTTTCACAAAGATTCTGAAGTGCCTGCAGCCTAAAATATTCTGTGTCCACCGTCTAAACCAAAGACAGACAATGGTGGTGTCCCTTGTCACCAGAACGGCGCCCTACCACACACCAGTATATATGCACCGATGACTCTCTCTCCGTTCCCACCCTTCTCCCTCACTTTCCGTTGCTTTGCCTTTTCCTTTTCAACTCCGTTGTCTTCTCTCCTGGCTCTCTCGGCTTGCCGCTGGCCCTCCCAACCCCCCAGGTTTTACGGGGCGGGCGGACAAGCGTGTAAAGTTTCGTGATTTGGTGTTTTCTTCAGTCATTATGGTACAAATCATTTTTCCCTTCATTAGGACACAAAGGCAGAACACATCTAAATCCGAAGACAATAATGTTAAAAAAAAGTTCTCTAGGTTCATTTGATTTGAAACAAATGGGTAGATTATTTAGCAAGAATGAAGTATCCTCAGCAAATTCAAGACGAAATGAAATAAAGCAAACCATGCCAGGAAGGCCTTCCTGGGCCGGGCAGGCGGCTGGAAGCAAGAGCGGGAGTGTGCTTCAGAGTGCAGCCCCGCCACCGGCCTGCGGTCCGCGTGCCGACTGCCTTCCGCCCCCTCCGCCATGTACTAGTGATTGTGCGGGTCACCGTGGTTCTTCGGTAACACTTCGGCTTCCAGTTTTCCTTTTCTCTTTCGGTCAGCTAGTTGGTGGCGTGCCTTGCTCTAGGGAGGGTAAATGGTTAGGAGCCTTTTGCTTGTCGAATGAGATAATGGGTATGGAAGTGTTTTGTAAATTATAAAGCAGTACACGAATGTACTTTGTACCCTCAGTATATTTAACCTGTTATGAAAATAATTACACAATATTTTGGCAAGTTATGATGAAAAAGATACAGTAAAATGAGAGGGAGGAAAACATGGATAGCTTTTTTTCTCAAGATTAGGCACTTTTAACATATTTGTATATATTCTTAATTCTGTCCTGGAGTGTTCCCCTTCACCCAGGTTATTGTGATTATGCTGTATAAAATTCTGCATCTCATCTTTTGTTTCTTAACGTTGTTTCATAAAAATGTCCTCTTGTTATTTTAAAGTCCTGTTTTCATAAACCTAATTTTCATGGTTTAAAATTAGCTTGGTTTTGATGTGTTATAATTTGCTTTAACCAGTTGCCTGTAATTGGTCAGTTATTTCTTATTTTTCTCTATTAATAAGCATTATGACTGTTCTTATGCTTAAAAGTAGCAAAGGTGCTCCTTATACCAGTCAGTATTCACCACAGTGAAGAATTTTCAGTTACTCTGACTGGTTTTGAATATTGACTTTTTAAAAAATATTTTAAATTTATTTATATTTTTTTAGAGAGGGGTAGGGAGGGAGAAAGAGAGGGAGAGAAACATCAACGTGCGGTTGCCTCTCGCACGCCCCCTACTGGGGACCTGGCCCACAACCCAGGCATGTGCCCCCACTGGGAATCAAACTGGCGACCCTTTGGTTTCCAGGAGGCTGGCGCTTAATCCAGTGAGCCACACCAGCCAGGGCAAATATTGATTTTCTGAGGTCTGAATGTTTTACTCAAAACATAAAAAATTTCTGTTTAATGCTGCCCTCTGGTGGTATTAGCATCAGTGAACGTTCCCTCACTCAGATTATAAGGGAAAAAACATTCTTAGATAAGATGGTGGTTCATGTTAAGATAAATGGTATGGGAGGTAAATGCCTTCTGACTTTATACCCCAGTGTGGACATCAGAACGTTCTTCAGACAGGAAAGGCTTTTAAGATTTTGCCAAGGAAGGCCAGAGACTCCTTTGGAAATTTACAAAGGATGTCTTCTTTCTGGAATGGATTTAGTCAGCCCACTTTCAGTTAGGGGACAAACTGATCACAAAAACTCTTGGTTCTTTCTACCTAAGACTTCTGAGAGAAGCTCCTAATGGAATTATGGGTGTTTGTAATACAACCCTTCAGTTTTCAAAATTCCCTTATGTGTTATTCCTTGTGGTATTACACGTGTACGGGGCGCTTGGAAGAGCGCTGGCCGCGTTGCTTGACCAGGGTTTGATAGAAACATTGAGGTTACTTCATCTTTAAACAGGGAAGTTACTGAGCCTCATGGCATCAGTAACAGTTGTGGTTTCAGTCTAGGGATGCAAATTTTTTGTTGTTGATGCCACTGTTCAGATGCATTGTATGTGGTTTCAGTTTTTAAAAAAAAAATACTGGTTTTGTACAAGGACCGTGCAGATTTGATGAGAGGTGGCAGTTGGCATAGGAGTAGGATATCCGTACACCTCCTCTGTGAGATGAAGGACTTGTCGGACATACACGTTTTGCTCACCTTCTGAGTAGGTGATCAAAAGAAGGGAGCAAAAGGCTACATTGCTTTGCCAGCAGTTCGTAGTCCTGGGAACAGTGTGGAGATAAGAACTGTCAGGTCAAGTGAGGCCTTTCTGATGCAGTTGCCTTCAGCTTTCTCTGAGAGAACAGTGGTTTTCAAAGTGTGGTCCGCAGCCTCAGCAGCCCTCGGGACTCCTTAGCAGTGCGGGCTATTGGGCTCTACTCCAGACCGGTAGAATCGGGGGGCGGCGGGGAACACCTGTTAGTGGGTTAAGAAGCTCCGTCGCACACGCCAGCCCGAGAACCAGTGGTCAGAACCCTTGGTGTAGGCAGTGCACTAACTTTCAGCTTTGAGGAAGTTAAGCTATCAGTAGCCACTTGGCCACGTTGAGCAGTTTCCATAAGACGGCCATCTCCAGCACGACTCGCCTGAGAACAGCACGGTTTGGGAATAAGCATTGGGGAATGATGATTTAGGACGTCATTAAGCTTTAGAAATAGCTGTAACTTTGGCATTTACTTTTGAGACTAATTTAAGGACATGAGCTCTGAATACATTTTTAATTACTTCTTGAATGAATTAATAAAGGAATGAGTGGCTTTAGGGCAAAACCGGCATTTTAAGATTAAATACACAGAGTGAAAAATGTTTCTAATGAAATACCGGTTAGATTTTTTTCCTCGTCAAACTCATTATTTTTGTTTTTCTAAAATAGATAAGTAATGGAACATCATCTGTGATCGTCTCCAGAAAGAGGCCATCAGAAGGAAACTATCAAAAAGAAAAAGACTTGTGTATTAAATATTTCGACCAGTGGTCCGAATCCGATCAAGTGGAATTCGTGGAGCACCTCATTTCCCGGATGTGTCACTACCAGCATGGCCACATTAACTCGTACCTGAAGCCCATGTTGCAGCGGGACTTCATTACCGCTTTACCAGGTAACGCGGCTCGGCTTTGCCAAAGCCCGGCAGTGGAAGGACGCCCCCCCAAGGGCCTGGGTGGCGCTGACTAGGCATCTGGGAGAGGAATGAGTGAGGACAGCGAGGCAGCCCCTCTGGGGCCCACCCTGTGTTTCGACGGCCAGCAGTCGCAGACCAGCTCCGCTTTAGCATCTGCCTCGGCAGGGGGGCAGTTTCTGTGATCAGTGGTGTGGGTCGTTGGTTGACATCGCGTTTTTTAGTCTGTTCAATGGTGAACGTCGAGCTGTTCTTTTTGTTTTGTTTTGTTTTGGATGTAGTCTATGTATAATCTGCGTTTTGCCTTGATAATTGGTTGTTGGAAATATGGAACAGTTTTTCCTACACTCTCTGTGCTTGGGAAGTTTAGGGTGTTCATTGGTATCTGAGGTGGCACTTAGGGAGTAGGCACGTACCTGTTGGGAGAACGGAGCGCCCATCCTCGTTTCAACACTTCCCCCTGTGCCTTCCTCAGCGCCCTGCCGGCCTGCACATGCGCTCGCCACCCTCACTCCTCTGGTTAGGGTTACTTTGAGTTATTTTTAAATAGACTACTTTTTAGAAAGTTTAAGGTGCAGAAAGTTCCCATATTGTCACCCCCGTACCCCCGTCCTTCCCCACTGTCAACATCCTGCACCGTGGTGGTACATTCATTATATAGTATGTGGACTTGTGCTGGCACATCATTGTCGCCCACAGTCTGTACTGGACCTTGGGGCTCACTCGGGGAGTTTTTTAGTTCGGTGGGTTTTGACAAACGTGCACTGACATGCGTCTGTCACTACGGCATCGTACACAACAGTGTCACTGCTCCGAAAACCCTCTGTGCTCTGCCCATTCATCCCCCTTCGGTTTTTGATCACTCATTAATTCTTTTCTCTTTTTTTCCCTCTCTCTCCATCTCTTTCTGTCTTCTTTTTGTTTTCATTTTTTAAATTTTTGATCTGTATCTGGTTAGGTAAGATAGAAAGGTCTCATTCCTGAAGCGTGTGCTGGTCAGAACGGTGTCCTCCACCAGGGCCAGCGGAGTCTGGAGGTCACAGCTGCCATGCCAGGTTAGGTAGGCCTGGAAGTAGCCAGGGGCGAACCAGGGCCCTGCCACCGACCCTGCCCCCGTTGGAGCTTCCCAAGGGCCCCTCAGTGGGCAGCTCCTCACTCAGGCGCCCCGGGGCAGCAGCGCAGCAGGGAGCCGGGGTCCAAGCGCTTCCGCAGCAAACCAGGCCGGGGTCCGCCCGGGCAGGCCAGCTTCTCGTTTCTAATCCCTCTTCCCAGACCCGTAGGTTTACTTTCTCCAAGGGGAATGTTTACGGATATTGAGAGTTACCGTAGGAAATTTGGACTCCGTTGTTGTTTTTATGCTGAAATACAGCACTGTTTGCCCCATTTCACTCGTTAGTATTTCTAGGAAAGCAAAATATGACCCCTGTCTTTCAAGAATCATAGTATTTAATAGCCAGAAAGAATCACAGCCTTCACATAGTCGTCCTTCTCATTGTGTAGACTACGAAGCCAAGGACCAGAGAAAATGGGGGAGTTACCCAAGATCTCACATCTCGGGTATTGTGATGATTGTGCAGGCGACAGTGCAGGTTGGTTCACACGTTAGTACAAAGACTGAGGTCATTTATAGGTAGATTATTCTGGGAAATTCCTTGCACTGGCCTGAAGTGTGCATACCTGCTTTACAACGCTGTTCAGTATGAGGGAGGAGTTCAGTATGAGGGAGGCGGCGCTCAGTAAGGCGAGTGCACGCTGATACGGGTCCTCTGTGTGTGCAGCCCCCGCAGTCCAGGGCTTTCCCCTGACTCAGGCGTCATCTGCCACCAAGTCAGGGTAGTTTTAAAACTTGATGATTGTAGCGGTTCTTTGTAAGTACTTTTAACTAAATGAAGCTATACCTCCATTTTTCTTAAGCAAACCTGTTTATTGATTTTTGTTGTTTACTTTCTACTGTTTGGGTTTTGTTTTATTTTGCCCTGTAATTCGCTTCTCAAACATTTTAGAGTGCCAGGGAACTCACCTGATGTTCACAGAACATCCACGAGGTGGCACTGTTCTCTTGATTTGTAGAGTATAGTTCAGAGGCAGCCCCTTCTCTTGAGGAGTGTGCAGTCTTGGAAAGAGACAGAATGGATGAACATGTGTTATGTATATAAATATGGTTAGTATAATCGCATACAACCCAGTTTTCATTATAGCGAATTTAAAGGTATTGTCCGTATCTCTGTTAAAGTGGAATTTTGTGGTATTGAGTATTATGTGAAAGGAATGGACCATTGGCTGGGACATGGAAATATTTTTGTTAAAATGCTATTTGTTTTAACAGGATTTGATCTCAACATATATACATATGTCAGTGTATATCATACATAGGACTCTAATAGCTGAGGACAAGCTGGCCAAGTTGATTTTGTTAGTTAGTGTCTAGTAGACTTGGATTAAACCTGGCATTAGTTCCTTAACACAGACCGGAACTTAATAACGTTGAGGGAGAAACAGGTCCACGTGTTTGTTCATACTTAAATTTAATAATGTGTGGAGCACCTTACTAGTCATTATTCTACTTTGGTGTTTAACTTTTACCATAGATGATCTTGAGTTTGAATTCTTACTCTGCTGAAATTGACAGTCGACTCAAGACTTCTTTTGGTTGTGAAAACCATTGATTCTATTAAAAATTGTCTATAGTTTTGACTTTTTGATGCTTACGGTGAATATCATACCTGTTTGTATGGGGAGAATGGAAAAACGCTTGTGGTCTCTGGCTTCTTTTGGTTCAGTGGAAAAAGTGATAATTATGATATGGTTTTCTAAAAATCATGGTAAATGTTTAGTCTGCAATGTTAATTTCTGCAGGCTAAGTTTGTGGTTTGTGAGGACTGTTGTTAAAGGGAAATTTATACCATTTGAAGTAGTAGTGGGTTGTACTTTAAAAAGGAAGGTGAGCATTGATGACCTTTGGTGAGGTGTCTGAGCAATTAAGAATTTTGAAACATTTCACTTCTTGGCTGTGATCGATTCATTTGTTATATCCCCAAGTAAGGGTGATACATCAGGATGGACTGGGAGTGTGACAGGGACTAGATCAGAGGTCTCGGGGCGGGTGTGAGAACCAGAGGAAAGCCAAGGCTTTAGACGGGATGCAGGGCCCGAGGCCCAGCACAGCCCAGTGGCAAGAGGGCGCTCACTGGATTTAGATGGCCCCGCAATGGGAGTTCCAGCCCTGCACACAGTAGGTACGTGAGCCCACTTTTCGGACCCTTGATTTCCTTATCTTTCTGGGGATAATAATAATAACACTTCATGGGGTAATGTGAAGATTAAAGAGGGTGTATAATACACCTGGCATCTGGTGGGTATTCGGAGGATGGCAGCTTTAAAAAGAGAAAAAAGACCAGAGAGACAGGAAACACCTGCTTCTCCAGCGGTAATAAGATTTATTGTCAGGAAGTTTTTATTATTCACCCACTAATTTCCGAATTGATTCATCCTGACATCATATAGGTAGGTGTGTGTGGCACTTTGTTGGCACAACAAAACGTTGGACTTTGTGACCTGAGCATCATGTCACTTCATTTCTCCCTGGCTCGTTAGGTCAGTGTATTCCAAGTTCAAGGCATCCATTGACCAACTGCTGTCAGCAACTGCATTGTTTTTTTGTTTGGGTTTCTAACCGCAAATTTTGCAACTACACGGATCTCTGTGACTAGGAAGGGAGAAGGTGGGTGGGGAAGGAAGCTTCTTTGCAGCTGCTCTTTGAAATGCGTTTCTAAAATAAAAGTTTCTGTAATTCTATGATCTAAGCAGCTGTGTGTTAGAATTGGCTGTAGTCAAGGGCATTGAACTGACATTACACATTTGAGTTTCATTTTGATACAGTGTTATTTACATATTGGGCTTTGAAATCCGTGCCTTTTAATTGTTTTAATTTATTGTTGAAATGTTTCCAGACCTTCATCTGGTGCCTGTAATTAGCAGCAGCAGCCCCTTTTCAGCATCGTGAGTGCAGTGTTCTGGCCTTACTTTCTGAGGCCAAGGTGCGGTGCGTCCTCTCATTGCCTGGGGGTGGGGGGTGGGGAATGGGGCATCTCGCACCACAGAGCACAGGAGAGCCAGGGACTGGTACTTAAGAGGATACCTAGTTTGAACACCGCAGAGCACTTTTAACCCAGGCAAATACACCACCTCATTCAGGAACAACTTCATCCTGAGTAGGCTTGAAACCAGAATGTCACAAGGCCTGCCTAGCTTCTGGGAGTAGCTACTCGTGGGTGCTCAGACAGAGTGTGTGTGACTGCTAGTCTTCAGACACATAAGGGAGCCTGAGACTTACACCCAAGGTATTAGAGGGGGCTTACCGCTTTGCTAGAGGAGGTGTGTAATATTTTCTCTCCGAAAATAACCAAGAAGGGCAAGGAACACTGCTCAGCTTCCTTGACCAACAGTATCAGTCGTAGGGGACTTGGGACTGAGGGAAGGATAGCAGGCCGACGCTCACAGAGAACCTGGTCCGTACCCGGCTCCTTAATAACCTCCTCACATTAGCCCTCCCAGCCAGCCGAAGAAGTCCCTCCTCTCTAGACTGAGGCTGTTGAGAGCACCCTCCTCCAGCCGCTGCTGGGCAGCCCATAGGAGATTCCATTGCCAGCACGTAATACCATGTCTGTTTCATGGAAAGAGGTCCAAAAAGGAAAGCCGATTTGTTTCAACCCAGGTTATCTGAGCCTGCAGCCAGTGCATTACCCAAGAGGCTTACAGCATGTCGCCTCCTAGAAGGAGGAGGTGAATTTAAAGCATTATCCAAGGAAATGAATCTCACAGGCGTCACCGACTTGTTGCTGAATTGGTGTGATGGCATCTGAAAGAGGAAGAAGTGTGTGTCAGTAAGAGGCTTCCTCGTGCGGAAACTGATGGACAGTCCAGTGGTGAGCTCTTGAGGCAAAACCAAAGAGGACTGAAAGGGGCCTCATTGCTGTGAAGCGGTAGTTCCTAATACGTCAGAATTACCTGGCGGCACTTCTTAACAAAGAGTCCTGGCCTCACCTGCTAAAGATGCTCATTCGGTAGTAGATCAGAAGAATGTCCAGGGACTCCGTTCTTCTTGCTCCTGTTTTTGTTGGCTTTTTAAATCAGTAACCCTGAGTGATCCAGCTGCAACCTACAGGCTTCTGAGAGCCAGCTCATAGATCACCCTGCCAGGTGGGAGATTTGGATGCTGTGCAGACCATGGGGACGTCGCAGCCCTGCAGGCCTGGAAAGGCCACGTCGGATGCATGCTGGTCGTGCTGTGTGCTTCCTTCCTCAGAGCAGATGACTCAAGATTGGTTGATGACGGGGAAGTAATGAAGACCTTGCAAAGTGACTGTGTTCTCACATCAGGTGTGGAAGTAGAAGACAGAGAAGTGCTCCCGCAGGAGAAAGATTGAGAGAATACCTGAGTTTATTAGCCCGTGAATAGGATTCTAAAAGAAAATACGATTCACGTGGGCTGAGAGATCGTGAGATTTGAAATTCAGACGAAAACTGTGCCAGTCCCAGAAATGGAGAGGCACGGAGAGACACTCATGCGGTTGATTACCCATGGCTTTCCTCGATTAGAGACAAACGTGGTCAGAAAGATGGAAGTAAGGGGCACACGATCATGGAGATACGCGAAAGGCAGCTTGAACCTTTGAGAATGTATCAAGAGGACGAAACCCTAAATAATGTAAAATTGTCCAAAATGGTTAAGTAATCTGGGAGAGTTGGAAACAAACACAAAAAATTAACTGGACTTGGAAGAACAGCATGAAGAATGAAGTTACTTATCTTTGGGGTAGAATGTGTAGTGATCACAGCGGGAAATAACAGATTTTCACTTCCCTTACATTTACCTTTTGTTCTTTCCCACTAAGAAGAATGGTTTTAAAGCCAGAAAGGATAGGAAAATTATAGTCCAAGAAAGCTACAAAGATATTTAGGAAACGCAAAGCTCCTATAAACAAGTAGACCAAAAGACAGTGCTAGTCAGGACAGCTACGGAGCCTGCAGTGTGATTTTCAGAATTGGAGGACATTGAAGACTGTGGGCAGAGCTGCAGGCTACAATTATGCCCTGTATAGCTTGTAGGCTGTGTTTGGTGGCCCTGCATGACCCCACCCTGAGATGCCTGGTGAGCGGATTGCCTGGTTTCAAGAAAGAACGGGAGAAGGTGTATTTGGAGGATATTGGTGGGTGAATGTGATGTTACACTCTAGCAGAATTCTTCAACAGATTATCAGAAGTCAATTCGCATCCGAGAAGACTGCGTAGGCTCGTGTAAGCCTAGAAGGGTGTGCAGAGAGTGGTGAAGGCTGTTGTCTCTCAGAGGCGAGATTTGGGGATTTAAAGGCTTATGTGCATTTTATAATACCTCATATTTCTGTAATGAACACAGGTTACATGTTAAAAAGGGACACAAAGCAACTAATGCCAACTTGTAAAGAAAAATGCAGTCCCACCTTCATGTAGTAAGTGCCAACAAGGGTGCACACTGAATGAACAGCGCACTGACTCCACCTGATTTCCCTTTTGGATAAAGTTACCAGACTGGTATTCCAGAAAAATGACATAGACATGGTAGTGTCTTCATGGGACAAAGTTTCTCCAAATATCCCTGAACACTGACTAGAGAGACAGACCGTAGTACAGCCAGATAGTCACAGAGCTAGCGTCTCCTTGTTGGTCCCTTGTGAGTATTTATTCAATGAATGGATCAAGCATGTCCTGGAGGGATGTACCTAGAATCATGGGTGCTGTCCTTGGTTCTGACCCATTTAACATTTGCCCACAAACTTGGGGTAAAGACTTACGACATTTGCCCATCAGGCGGATCTGGCATGGAACCCCCACTCTCCTGGATGACAGAATAAGAACGCTAGGGGCCCAAGTGGCCCTGTCAGATAAAGCTTTGAAGGGGCCTTGCAGTAAGGCTAACTAAACTCCTGCACTAAGCTGACCCCCACCTCTTTGACTAACCGTACAATACAGACTTAGTGGGGGTTGTTTTAATAGCTGTTTTGCAGGGGAGGTTTTAACTTACCGCCGTCTTAGGAAATCCATGGTGATATGACTGCCAGGTGAAGGCGCAGTAGTCTTGGACCGCATTAGCTGCAAGGCAGTGATGTGTGCAAGGACCGGCAGGGGTCCCAGTGTCGTCTGCGTTGTCGGGTCATAACTTGAATATCAGATCTCGTCCAGCGCAGGAGAATCAGTAGATGAAGGCCTGTAAACCATAATCAGCGGTGTAAATAGTCATTTTAGAGTCGAGGAAAACCTTAGTTTGCATTTTTATGTATCATCTCATTTCGATATATTTTTAATATATTTTACTGATTATACTATTACAGTTGTCCCATTTTTTTTCTCCCTTTTACTCCCCTCTGCCCTGCACCCTCCCTCCCACCAGCGTTGCCCCCTTAGTTCATGTCCATGGATTGTACATATAAGTTCTTCGGCATCTCCGTTCCCTATACTATTCTTAACCTCCCCCTGTCTATTTTGTGCCTACCATTTATGCTTCTTATTCCCTGTACCTTTTCCCCCATTCTCCACCCTCTCCCTCCCTGCTGATAACCCTCCGTGTGGTCTCCACTTTGTGATTCTGTTCCTGTTCTAGCAGTTTGCTTAGTTTGTTTTTGTTTTCTTAGTTTCAGTTTTTGATAGTTGTGAGTTTACTGCCATCTTACTGTTCATATGTTTGATCTTCTTTTTCTTAGATGAGTCCCTTTAACATTTCCCATAATAAGGGCTTGGTGATGGTGAACTCCTTTAACTTTACTTCATCTGGGAAGCACTTTGTCTGCCCTTCTATTCTAAATGATAACTGTGCCGAATACAGTATTTTTGGATGTAGGCCCTTGCCTTTCATGACTTTGAATACTTTTTTCCAGCCCCTTCTTGCCTGTAAGGTTTCTTTTGAGAAATCCGCTGATAGTCTTAGGGGAACTCCTTTGTAGGTAACTCTGTCCTTTTCTCCTGCTGCTTTTAAGGTTCTCTCCTTATCTTTAATCTTGGATAGTGTAATGATTATGTGCCTTGGCGTGTGCTTCCTTGGGTCTGACTTCTTTGGGACTCTCTGAGCTTCTTGGACTTCCTGGAAGTCAGTTTCCTTTGCCAGATTGGGGACTTTTCCTTCATTATTTGTTCATATAAGTTTTCAATTCCTTGCTCTTCCTCTTCCCTTTTTGGCACCCCTATGATTCGGATGTTGGAATGTTTAAAGTTGTCCCAGAGGTTCCTAAGCCCCTCCTCATTTTTTTGAATTATTGTTTCTTCATTCTGTTCTGGTTGAATGTTTATTTCTTCTTTCTGCTCCAAATTGTTGATGTGAGTCCCGGTTTCCTTCCCTTCACTGTTGGTTTTCTGTGTATTTTGCTTTATTTCACTTTGTATAACCTTCACTTTTTCCTCCATTTTGCGACCATACTCAAATATTTCTGTGAGCATCTAGATTACAGTGCTTTGAACTCTGCATCTGGTAGGTTGGCTATCTCCTCATCGCTTAGTTCTATTTTTGGAGCTTTGATCTCTTCTTTCCTTTGGGCCATATTTTTTTGTCTCTGTGCCTATTACATTGTGAGGGGCGGAGCCTTAGGCATTCACCAGGGTGGGGCAACCCACATCACTGCCTTGTGGTGCTGTCTGTGGGAGAGGGTTCTGAGAGGGAACAGTGCCACTTGCTTGGCTCTCGCTGGCTCTGAGTCACTTCCCTGCTGCCCCCAAGCAAATTGGGCCCTTCTGGTGCCGATTCCCGAGCGGGTGGGTATGTGCACACTCTGGGACCTGGTGGTTCTCTCCAACGAACCCTCCTGTGAGACTGGCAGTTTCTCCTGCTGCTGCAAACCCCACAAGTCTCTTACCAGTAGAAGTTTTGTGGCTTTTCTTTCCCCACGCCGGAACCCTGGGTTACCCGGTCTCTCTCACTCCCCAGTTGTTCCTCCTGGTTTATCCTCATGAGAACATGGGACCTCCCAGTCTGCCACCCCGCACCTTGCGGCATGTCCCCTTCGCCCAGCTGCCCATCTCCATCTCTACCCCACTTGCCAGTCTGGATGAATGTTTCTTCTCTAACTCCTTGGTTGTCAGACTTCCATACTGTTCAATTTTCTGGCAGTTCTGGTTGTTTTTGTTGTTGTCCTTCTTTTGGTTGTGCGAGAAGGCAAAGTGTATCTACCTACACCTCCATCTTGGCCACAGTCCTCATTTTGATATTTTTAAATAGAGCAGAGATTACTTTCCCCATTTCATACAGATGAGGAAAGTGGGGCTCCGAAAGTTTAACAACTGACCTGTGTGTCCTGCCAAGTTAGAACCGCTGTACTGCCTCTGTTCATCTTGGAAAAGAGAACAAATATTAAGCTTTATGGTGCTTTATTGTCTTTAAAATCTTTTCATAAAACTCCTTTGATTTTTACAGAAAGAGGGAGAAAGGACAGTTGTTTCTGGTGAATGACTCTTTTATATGGTTAAAAGAAACAAGGGGCAGGATGCGATTGGTCGCATGTTGTAGGACTACTATGTGTTGGACATAGACTTGAAATCGGACCTTTCTGCCCATAGATTTAGTGTTCCCACGCTCACCCGGCATAAGCCTGGGGACGAGCTTCGTTTCTCGGGGCCGTGGGGTTGGCCGCAGTGAGCGCCAGGCAGAGGCAGACTCTTGGTCGTCTTTAAAGGACCTTTCCATCGTATGTGATAAACTTCTTAAGGTTCTAGAATTTGTAGACACGTGGCTTTTGCTTTTGAGAACTTTACCTTCCCAAGAAGGAGACGAAGAAATTAGTGACAAAAATATATCTAAGTATACCCGACTTGGAGCTTTTAAAGGGGTCAGCATTTCATTTTGTTGTTGTTGTTGTTCTTTCCTTAACCCCCAAGTGAGTCACATAGATCACGGATTAATAGGACGATCTGTTATAAGAGACAGTAAATAGAGGAGAAAGAACTCAAACTTTGGAGAAAGAGATCGGAGTTCCATCCCAACTTTACTACTCGGGGGTTGAGCACTTCACTAGGCTTCTCTGTGCCTCATCTGTAAAGTGTGGGAAGCCTTCGTCCCCTAGTGGTTCAAAAGTTTGAGTTATGTACAATTATTTTATTGTACTATTTGACAAATACAGAATTGTCAGGGATCAACTTTTACACACCGCAACTGCTGCCGTGAACTGCTTTATCTTAAAAAAAATCAGAACCAAAAAGAAGTAGGTATGTTTATGGGCACATGAGTATCTGCAGAACGACAGATATTACTCAAGCATGGGATCTGGTTCAGGAATTCTTTATTCCTTTAATCTGTACGGAACGGTGACCGGTACATGTCCATTTCCCTTCCAGTCCTTTCATTGCCTTTTCTGTCTTGTAGAGCAAGGCTTAGATCACATAGCAGAAAACATTCTTTCCTACCTGGACGCCAGGTCTCTGTGCGCGGCAGAGCTGGTATGCAAAGAATGGCAGCGGGTGATCTCGGAGGGAATGCTTTGGAAGAAGCTGATCGAGCGGATGGTGCGCACCGACCCCCTGTGGAAGGGGCTTTCAGAGAGAAGAGGGTGGTGAGTACTGGGCTGGCTTGCTCCTGTGAAACTGTATCTTTGACCTCGGGTCCATTCGATGGCTCAGGAAAGCTGTTATACTTTGCCATATACATTGGCCTATTTCAAATGAATGGGGAGAGGGGGTGGAATTAAATCTGTTAGAATTTTTCCTTCTGAAATGTATGTTTTCTTTATATTTATTAACTGCTAGGAAGTATTGTATCATTTGAGTGATTTGGCTTTTCAAAGTGGTGCATTAATGCTTTTTCTTTCACATTTTGCTTAAGTGATAATAATATACCATTACCAAGACTGTAGGTAAGAAAAAAGAAACCTTGAGAAAAATCAAACAATGCCATTTTGCTCTTGCTTGCTGTTCCTGGTGGAGGATAATGGGAGGCGCAACGGGCAGGCTTGCTTATTTATTTATTTATTTTTAAAGAGAAAACGTATTAACATAAACACAGCGCTTTGGGCCAGGGCTCCTTGGCAGCCTGGCCCCGTTAGCACGGAGAGCGAGCTGCAGACGGAGGTCAGGCGGCCGCGGCCGGAGCGGGGCCTGGGGCTTATCTGCTTTGTGGGAGGAAGTTTGGTGTGTCCTGTGTCAGGTTTTCCACACAGCTGCATTAGCACTTTTTATTAAGCTATAGAATGAAAGGCTAGATGATTGTGTCTTGAGTATTCAGAAAATAAAAGGGCAGGATCATGTTGGAGAGCTATACATTGAAGTAAGCTTGTGTCTAACGTGTTCAGACTCAGAAATCGTACTTTTCAACTGTTAAATGTTAAAGCTCAGTGCAAGCCAAAGACTTGAATGATACAATATCTCTGTAAGCACCATGTTTAAATAAAATTCACCCTTTTATGTGCAAAAACGTAACATCTGTTTGTTTTTATTTGCCAGGGATCAGTACCTGTTTAAAAACAGACCCACAGATGGCCCTCCCAATTCATTTTATAGGTCATTATACCCAAAGATCATCCAAGATATAGAGGTAACTTTATGATTTATCTCTTTTTATGGGCTCTTTGTGTCTCGTTCTCAATTTTTTATGCTGCCTTAGTGTTCTGTTGATCTAAAATCATGGAATAAGTAATTTTCTTTTCAAGTCAAGCTCTCGGAGAAATGTGTTGCAATCAGTGAATAGTCTGTAACTGGTCTTCAGAACACGCCACGTCTTTTTGTAAAAAAGTGACCTAACTTTTCTAAATCACAAAGTGCTTCTGCGGGACCACCATAATTAAAACCTTGATCCGAAACCAACTTTTCCTTCTAATTTGATAAAATTTCCAAAATCCGAGGCCCAGCGTTTTAGGCGAGCAGCTTCATATTTTTGAGCCATGTCTGGGGAACTAGAGAAGGCACAGTCTCAGTTTCCTCTGTAAGTTTCCCATATTTTTTCATAAAAATGACTCAAATATGATTGTAAGCAATAATTAAGTGGGTTTTATAGAGCAAATTATGCTTCTGGACCATTTTGGATGTGAGTGTAACTTCAGCAGACCAGTAAAACTCTGTAAACTTGATGAGAACCATTGGAGGTGTTTGATATTGTTCATGTGTTCTAATTGGTTCAGTTTTATTATTTAGCCCTTTTCCTTGAACCAGGAAAGACACGCACAGGCATTTCTCATTAACTCTTTCACATGTGTTCTTGGCAGGTCCTGGTTACTTCACTATTTCCTCCTTGGCAGAAAAATGTAGCCTTCTCTGGGCAATGCTGTATCACCCATAAAGTTATACTCGGTTTCCCAAACGTGAAGTAATCCTCTCCCCCAGGTGATAGACATAAAAGTTATTGTGCCAAAATTCTTTAATGGAGAAACATGTGCTTTTTGGAGGGTTCCCCCCTCCCCTTTTTGAGGCAGATGTGAACTAATGGAATCATTTGGTTAACAGTAAATCTGAATGTGACTGGAATATCATTATTTAAAGCACAAACCCCTGTCTTGAGTACTCGGCTCCCTAAAATGAGCTATTAAAGTAACCTTTTAGGGAGGCTTAAATAATTTCAAACTGCTGCTGGACGAATCATAAAGTTTAGGAATTAATTGATCCATTGGCAACACTTAGAGTGAATTGCCCCTACAGTGTTGGAAGCTGGGGCAGAGCGTTAACTTGAGTCTCAGGCTGGTGGGTGTTCGGGGGAGAGGAGCGCTTACCCCTAGATAGTCAGACACTATGGTGCTGCTTCTTCACACCTCTTAGAAACTTTCTGCCTCCCCGCCATTATTCTTTACAAAGTAGTTCTAAATTTCCTTGAATAATGTAGGAAATCCTTTATTACGAGAAGGATGATGTTTAAAACCAGTCACTAATAAACAGGAATTTTGGAAGAACTTTGATTGAATTGAAGATTTGGTGACACGGCTTCTTTTACTTAAACCCCCATGCGCACCGTTATAATCGACACTGTGAACGTAATATTCTGTGGCGTGACATTATGTGACACCAGCTACCATACCTCTTTCCTCAGGCTGAAATAATATTTTTAAGTCAGTAGAGGAGGCAGATGTGAGGGAAATAGAGCTATGGGGGAAGCCCTCTTTGACACAGAGCCTCTGCATCGTGGTGGTCTACCCAGCGATCCCTAAAGTGTGGTTTGGAAAACCCACTGGGTGGCCACAAGGGTCTCCTCCAGATTTTTGTGGGCTAGATCTCTTAGGGTGAGGGGTGATGTTTTATGCTTCGGTGCGTTCACTAATAGTAATAATAATAAAAGTAATGTACCATGTATAGAGCGTTTACTTATGCTGGATACTTTGTTAAGCATTTTATAATACATTTTCTCACTTAACACTCCGGACAATACCTGAAAGGCAGGTCATGTCCTCCTTAAAGCTGAGGAAACGGAGGCTCCGCAAGGTTAAATCGACTTGCCCGAGGGCACACAGCTAGTGAGTAACAGTCTATGATCAACCTTATATCCTTCTGCACTTCATACGTCTGTTCTTTACCTCTGTTTTGGGAGCGTGTTTAATTCTGTTCAGGGTGGACACACAGGTAGAGAGTTTTGTCAGTGATCCATGGATTGAACCAGAGAGAGACGCAGGGGCTTGGCTCTTGCCCATGTGGCAGATATGAAACCCCCATAAATAGACTATAACAGTTACAAGTACCTTCATAGATTATGGCACTTAATTCCTACAAGGTACATAGCCCATCTGTAATAAGAGGAACCTGAGACTGAGAGAGTTTTAGAACTTGCTACACAGTTATGTAGGGGAGGCGGGATTTTAACGGGGGTCTGGTTAGCCCTAGGCCTAGGATTGTCATTTTCAAACTGGGAATATCAAGAAGCGAAGGAGAAAGATGCATGTTGTTATACACCTACAGACTTCAAGGCGAACCCCTCTTTCTCCAAGTGCCTCGGTACTCAGTGACCTTGACTGTTCGTTGTGAAAGGGACATGAGTTAAGATAAGATTCGTTGGCCTTGTTTTAGGCCAGTTACGGTAAAGGTAGTGCTATAAAGGATTTTAATTAAGCACACTGCCAAAAGATGAATTGTACCCTGAATGTCAAGTAGATTTTTGTGTTCCTCTCCCCCGTTGCCCACACACAGTTGTAGTGTCTCTTTTTCCCCCCGTGTACTTTGCAAGGTTGCCAGTTCACAACACCTTTTTTCCTTTCCCCCTTGCTCTACCTTGACAGCTAGTTTATGTGCTGGCTTCTGTCATCTAGCCATTCCTGGGTTTGGTTCTCATGAGTAGATGACTGTGACCTTGCCCTTCCACGTTGACCCACCAGAAATTGGCTAATTTTTAAGGAAAAAGTTGAGAACGTGGCTTGGTGGGCCAGCCTCTGTGACTCAGGAACTAAGGATGTGAGAAGTGAAGCCTGGGGAGAGGGAATCAGAATCCTCAGCTTTCTGCACAGGTTTCTCTCTCTGGGTGTTCTTGCCACAGAGGGTGTGGGGAGGGGGTTGGGGTGCCTCTGAATGGAGATGGAATTCCTGGGAAACCTGGGGCCCGTTCCTGAGCGAGCAACTCCGTTTCCTTCACCAGCTAGAGTCTTATTATTATTATTATTCATCGTCATCGTGGTTATTATTCATAGCGAGCTTACTAATAGATACTTTGCTCCAGAGATTTAATTTAATCCTCAGATTGTCAAAACTGGGATTCTTAGTCCACAGTCCATGCTCCCTTCACCGTGCCAGGCCCCGCGCGCCTCTCAGCCAGCCAGCGTCTTGGGGTCCTGGACGAGGATTCATCGCGTTTGCTCTCTCAGAGTGGAGGCAAACCTTTCATGTAATGTGCCTTTTCCCTCTTTTTATTCATGGATTACAGAACGGGCCACTGGTGAAATCATGGTGTGCCGTGTCGCACCTTTTAATACACCACGTTTTGTTCAGGGCAAGTGGGGAGCTTTTTTTGTGGTTCGCAGACTTGATATTAACATTGTCCTGACCAGAGAATGCTGGAACTTGCCCACCCACCCAGTTGTGTTTAGGCTTCTGAAAATAATGTTATCCCTACATACTCAGACATCTGTTTTCACTCTATTGCCAATTTAAATGCCGCTGTATACTCTGTGTATCATGGCTACTTTCCCAGTATTTTGAAAATTTGCACAGGGTAAGGGGATTTTACAGGTTCTCAAAAACACGAAGTGTTCCTCTACAGTAGCCACCCTACGTGCTGTCCAAGTGGAACGGCAGGTATCTGCGATCAGCATCGGTGTAGAGGTGCACCTGTGAGTGCCGGCGCCGGCCTACCTGCTACTGAAGTGAAGATGATAGTTGAATTGCCACCGCGGAGGGCCCAGCCCCCTTCTTGGGCGGGGCTGGGGGCGGGGCTCCGGGCTACCGGCATTAGCTATCAGCCTAGACCAAGACAACCGTTCAGGACCATTTGGTGGGGTGCGGGTCAGAGCCTACTCCTTTTGGCCAGTGTTCTGCACGGACACGGAAGAAAGCCACTGCTGCCATTGGTAGGCACTGGTGAGCACTTACCTATGTCGTCCCATTTGAGCTTCACAACAGTTTTGAGGAAACCGATGTGATTTTTTTCCCCATTTTTACAGAGGAGCGAACTGCAGCTCAGACAGGCCAAGTCGTTTGCTAGAGTCACTAATCGACCTAAGTATTTTCTACCATAGTGGGCAGCCTTCCATTTGTAAGGTCTAGTTTTTCTAAAAAAGACCTAGCTTATAAGCATTCTAGTAAGAGTTGAGGTCATCAGACAAGGTGGCACGTGGTATTTTGGGCAGATGCAGTCCACAGGAAGTGCTCCTTTCTTTTGTGGGTGGCCTTGGGGACGGAGGAGAGGAAGCTAGGAAGTTGAAGGGGCAGTGATGGACAGTGCGCAGCAAAGGGAGCCACTCCCTGATCTGGACCAGGGTCCCTTCCCTGGCATTTTGAAACAAACAACACTTGTTTGGGGATTAAGGAACCTAATAATTATTCAAACAGCCCCAAGTGGGACTTCCTGTAATGATCCATCAAGGATTACATGGCAGACTTTTCCTTTTAAAATTCAGATATATGTATCAGAAAATCAGGCTCTTTCTAAGTGCTGAGAAGCTAAGCCATTTCTTAACTCCCATTCAACTTAGAATGAAAGGCTGTTGTCTAGCAGAGCTTTTGGGAGGTGTTGGCGCCTGGCTCTCGTTGTGAGGGTTGCAGGCAGAGAACAGTGCTCAGCCTTGCATGCAGGGTGGCGCCCTCTGTCCAGATGCAGGCTGACCCAGCTGCCTCAGCCCGGCCTCTCTGCTGAATGACCTGAGGTACAACGACGGGTAACTAGGTCCCCATGGTTGAGGAAGCACTGTGAGCAGGAGCAGGAGCAGGAGGGGAGTATGCGTGTGGGAGATTCTTTGTGGCATGAGGAGCCCTCTGCTCCCTCTTAAAAAATTCTTTTTTAAACTCCCATGTGATGGTAAATGTGCCTTTTCTGTTTATTGAAATATGGAATAACAGAGTTACCCATTCACTAATATTGTAAAAATAATTGTGGATCTTTTAAAACTAAGACCAGCTATATGAATTTTAAAAATAACACCTGGGTGTGTGTGTGTGTGTGTATGTGTGTGTGTGTGTGTGTGAAAGAGAGACAGAGAGACAGACGGACAGATGACATGTTACATACTCCCCTTTGGAACACTCTCGGTTTCTATGGAGATGTATACTCTGCAGCAACCCTGAGCCCCAGGAGGTGTGGCCTCAACATCGGTGGCCACGACTGAGTCCTGTTAGCAGCATGTCTACCTCCTAAGTCAGCAGCTTCCTGGTATCTTCAGCTGTGTGTCTCAGTCATGTCTGAAAATGCTGTTTCTCCAACTACAAGCACTGAGTTAAGTAGAAGAAGTTCTTTATATTCTGGTCCACTTTTTAAAATGTTGCTAATACAGACAGAATCGGTGCCTGCCGTGAGGGCACTTGCAGAGGTAGGCGGAGCGACTTGTTCCAGCGGGTGTCCTTAGGTTAGGCGCGTTACAAACCCACCAGCTGCCATGCTACCGGCTCCGAAGCTCCGCCCTGGCAGGAGGTGGGCAGGTGCACGTTTCCTTAGTCCTTGCATCTCCATGGCACCTCCTTGCCTCTCCTGGACCCAGGACGTGGGCGATCCGCCCTCTCTCAAGGCTGCCAGTGGGCAGGGATTAGATTTCCAGCCTCATTTTCCTTTTTAGGCATATGTGTATCAATAACTTTAATCTTCCATTTCCTTTTCTATAAAATGAGGACAGTAAGTCGGCTCCAGAGTTGTAATGTTTAAATTAGCTATAAAATATATAAAGTGCGTAGCATAGTGTTATGAAAGCATGGTAGTGTATCTCTCGCACATGACGTTCAGTGCATGTTAACATTTTAGAGCGTACAGAAGCAGACTGCTCTTAGAGTAAAAGGAAGTGCAGTTCGTTAGATGTCAGCAGAGCCATCGCTTTAGTGCTTATTATGAATGAAGATGAGATTTATCTCCTTTCTTCAGCAAAGCAGCTAATTACACTTTTAGCTACTCAGATAATTAAGTACTGAGAGCTAACCTTTTAAACTATATCCCGGATTCTGGTGTAACCGCCTATTCTGGTTCTGATCGTCAAGGATCGGGACTTTATGCTTTGGTGGTTTTTACTAGAAACTTCATTATCTTTTGATCCCAAAAATCCCCTATACCCACTACCAAAGGTTAGGGCTTCAGTGCTCTCGGCGTGGCCCACCCCTGCTCCCGCACCATGCTGCCGTGTGTCTCCCTGAGCCCCAGAGCAGTGAGTGTTTAATCACTCACTTGGCACTTGTATCTGGCATTTTTACCGAGCTTCACGTGTCCTGTGTTCACCGCCTCAACAGCTACGACTGTAGTTCCTTATGGACGCGCGTAGCTTAGTGGGAAGAGCATGGACTTAGAGTCCAGAAGAGCTGGGTGTGACTCCAGCTCATTGGTTACTAGTTTTGTGGGCTCAGGCAAATTAAACTCCTTCCTTGTTTGAAAAAGGGAAATAATAAGAATTTCCTTCCAAGGCCAATGTGTGGATCATTTAACCAAATAAACATGTTTGGAGCGTACCCACTTCCAGGTGGTGGAGGGGTGCCCCCCTCCGAGAGCAGTGTGCCCCTGTGGGTCATGTATCCCCAGGGCCATGGCCAGTAGCTGGAATATACAAGCACGTCGGTAAGTGTTACGTGAGTGATGAAAGAACGGGAACCCAGGGCCGAGCTGTGCCGTTCGTATTCCAGAGGGGCTTCAGTCTGCTGGAAGATCAAAAATGGATAACAAAGAATGTTTTTTCTAGAGTAGTTGGCCTGTAGTAGTTGTTCAGTATCTTTCCTCAGGAATCAAGACAATACTTGGGATGGATACACAGATTCACGATATAGGCTTCATGTTGTTGGGGGTGGGGGGCCCGCGGGTCTTTGGCCAACTATTTTAATTGGCATTAGTGAGTGACCCAATGAGTTAGTATTTATTTGTATGTTTTGGATGCAGATGGCATTCTTGAAACAAACTGAGTTCTGTCTAGGCCGGGGTTTTTTCCTTTTTTTTTTCAAACCCAAACTCATTGGAAATCCTGTGATGGTTGCCAGAAGGGCAGGGAATGTTTGAGAAAAAAAACATTGTTGGGCTAATGTCTTACTTGGAAAAGAGCATGATTCCTATCCACAGACAGTTATGTAAACCGAGATGGGGTATCAGTGGTATGCTGTTTCTGGAAGCAATGCCAGAGTCTGAAGCCTAATAGCCGAGTTGGTTCACAAAAAACTCATCTGTTGCCTCCTTTCTCCCCGCAGACTATAGAATCTAACTGGCGGTGTGGACGACACAACTTGCAGAGGATTCAGTGCCGCTCCGAAAATAGTAAAGGTGTCTACTGTTTACAGTACGATGATGAGAAAATTATCAGTGGGCTACGAGATAACTCTATTAAGGTGAACGACTATTTCGTATGTATTATCTTTAGAATTGTGGTCCCATGATAGACGCTAGATATGACAGATCTCTTCCTTTATTCCAGATTGGGCTGCCTGTCCCACTTAAGGTGTGGTTCTGAAGAGCTAGAGGCAGCGTGGCTTCCCACACTTAATGCTAGACCCCTTTGCTGTCCTACTTCTTACCCTTCTCTGATAAGCACACTGATGTTTTATGTTCTGTGTTAAGGGCGCACAGGAAAAAACATCTCAGTGGGCTCTTAATTACTTTGTTTGCTGGGGAAAGTGCTGCTAATTTGCCTGGAAATCAAAGCCATTCCCTCTTAGTGTCCTGAGGACGGCTCAGGTGGGAAGGCAAAAGAATGATGGAGCAATTTCGATTGCTTTTCAGTAGTAGATAAACTAGATTATTTCTGTTTAATGTTTGGCAGCTGATCTGACAGATTTTGTTTTACATTGTTTACAGCTTATTTTCTCATTTAGAAAACACTGTAGGGTTGGGTTTGTTTCTGTTTTCTTTTTTTTTAAGTTATAATTTACATATGGGAAAATTTCCTCATTTTGGTGAAAAGCTCTCTTGAGTTTTGACAAGCACAAATAATTGTGTAACTGTAACAGAACTCAAGATACAGAAGAGCTTGATCATCTCCAAAAGTTCCCTTGTCCTGCCCCTTTGTGTTTGACTCTTCCCGTTCTTTCCCCTAGGCACTGGCCACCACTGATCTTTTTTTCTGTCCCTGTAATTTTGCCTTTTTGAGAATCCCCTATAAGTGGACTCACATGGCGCGTAACCTCGACTCTGGCTTCTCACACTTAGCATAGTACATTCAAGTTTCTTCTATGTTGTTGCCTAGCAGTAGTTGATTCCTTTTGATTGCTGGGTGGTAGTCCATTTTATGGGTATCCACAGTGTGCTTATTCATTTAACTGTTGAAGGACATTTGTGTTTCTTGTTTTTCACAGTTCTGAATAAAGTCACTGTAAATATGCATGCACGTTTTTGTGAGAGCGTAAGTTTTCTGTTCATTTGAGTAAAAACCTAGGAGTAAGATTACTGACTCGTATGGTAAGTGTGTGTTTTAACTTGCTAAGAAACTGACCTTTTCCAAAGCGGCAGTGCCATCTTGCATTCCTGTCTGCGATGTGTGGAAGTTTCTTTTGTTCTGACTCCTCGTCAGGCCATGGTGTGCTCAGGCTTTTTTGTATTAGCCATTCTAATAGGCATGTAGACACACCTCGTTTTATTTCCCCAACAACTGACGATAATGTGCATCTTCTCACTTATCAGTGCCTATTTTACCATCCGTACAGTTGTTGGTAAAGCTTCTATTCATATCTTTTGTCTGTTTTTCAGTTTCACATTGTTTTGAGAGTTCTTTATATATTCTGCATGCAAGTCCTTTGTTAAATTTATTTTGCAGATATTTTCTTCCAGTCAGGGACTTATCTTTTCATTTTCTTAATAGTAGATTTTAATTTTGATGAAATCATCTCAGTATTTTTCTATAATAAATCATGTTCCTGATGTCATAGTTACGAAGACTTTCGCTGAGCTTTTTGAATCTGTAAATGTTTATCTTTCAGCCGCCAATTTCAGAGGTTTTTGGCTATTACTTTTTCAAATAGTTTTCTTCGCCAGTAGCTTCTCTTTCTTTGCTGAGAACGTCTCTTCATTCACATCAGGCATGTTTGTCTGCACTTCCGGGGGAAGAGTTACAGTGACTGCTTTGAAGTGTTGACCTTGACAACATCTGGGTCATCTCCAGCTCATTGTGTGGTGGTGATTATCCCTTACCTGAGAATCGATCCTCTCGGTATTCAGTAATCTTGGACCGTATCTTGGTCATCATGGGTGTTATCTGGTAAAGACTAAGGATCCTGCTGTGACCCTCTAGAGAAAATGGATGGGTATGTTTTGAAGCAGGTGATAACTCTAGTTAGGTCAGAACACAGGTGCTGTTGTGACTTCAGCAGAGGGAGTTGGGGTGGGGTTAGCCGGTGGAGCGGGATTCTGGTCTCTGCGTCTCACAACCTTTGTCACACTCTTGTGGGTCTGTCTAGAGCTCGCACTCCTCTGAGCTTGGCCTGAGCCTGCAGAGGCACCTTGAGTGTCAGTTCCCTTTGCATGGCCTTCGACACACGGCTCAGCCTGTCCTCTGCTTGCACAGCACAAGGCGTGTGTGGTGTGTGTTTTCGTGCAGAATTGAGGGATCCTTTATTTCCAGACCATTTTTTTTCTTTCAGATTTTCCTAAGTCTCTCCTGCCCTCAGGAATCCGTTTTTACCTTTTCCTCAGGCCAGAAAAATGGGGTTTCTCTTAGAATTTAGTTATCTGTGCCACTGCTCTGCAGTTGGTCCATCTACATGACTGGAACCTGTCCTTGAATCAAAGCCATGCGAGGAAAGAGGGGGGAGATGGGGTTCTCCACACATTCTTTGGCCCCCTGGGACCCCTTTTCCTGCCCTTCTGTCCAGAAAGAGTGGTTTTTTCTCAGAATTTTAACTCCTCTGAGGCTGGTTCACTGTGCAGCACCCTGACACAGCCCACCTTTGGGCCACAGCCGCAGTAGGAAGGAATGTGGAAACGGGGAGGAACGCTAAACTCGCCCCCTGGGGATCGTGTCCCAGGCAGTTACTCCCTGCCACTGTCCACTTGCTCTCTTTCCTCCTACCCTCCCATCGTCTTCAGCTAGTGGCTCTCGTATTTCTTTTCTTCTAGAGTTTTTAGTTAAAATCAACTGGGAAAATAGTTTGTAGTAGGCTTTCTCCATCTTGCCCGTTTTCTGTATTGTTTTACTTTGGGTGAGTTAAAGGGTCTTTTTGTTTGTTTTTCATCTTTTATATATAGAACATATAAAATAGTGGAATTACAGTAAATCAGATAGCTTAGGGCAAAAAGCACTCTGAATTAAAGCATATAAAGAAACTGTTTCTCTGGTTTTCTGTGTTTGGCAGTGGATGTGAATCTAACAAATGTTCATTTGAAGGGTAATGTCCTTCGGAGAAGTTTAGAAAACACTGCATATCTCCTTAGAAATTCACGGGATACTGGATGAAAAGGCTCTGAGGAGGCCTACGGTAGAGAAGCCTCGTGTTTCCCAATTTCCAAGACATAATTTGATCACAGAATTCTATTTTTATGTTATAGTTATCGATTGCCCTAACACGTGGCTACAGGTATGCTCTAGGAAGAGTGACATATGTCACCATTTAGTTTTGGCCATTCTTCTTTAAGAAATAGATAAGAATGGTTGGAAAGGCTGTCAGAGCGAGGGCTGGCCGCAGGCCTGCATCTCATTCACACTGGGTGTGTTTCTAAAGGACTCTCTTAACAGAGGCCCGCCCGTGTTTAAATTAAGCTTGTACCCTTGGCTTGTAGGGCACAGAGCAGTAGAGCAGACACGCACTCCAGAGAGATCATCCAGATCTCTCCATCCAGCTGTCATTCCAGTGGTTGGAAACCTTTTGTACTTTATTCCGCAGTAGTCCTTGATCACTAATCAGTTCTCCAAAATCACTGTGGCTCTGCTAGGCCAGAAATTTGAAAAGCAAGCCTTGCTGTTTTATTGAAAGTCACTTAAATGCCTAGAGCCCTTGGCAGTATCTTGGCTATTTGCAGTAAACGTTAGGGACACTGCAAATTATGGTATTATTTTACAAGGGAAGAAACAAGTCCACAGAATCTTTTTTTTTTTTTTTTAACCAAAAGAAGTGAGAAAAAGAGCACTCAGAGTACAAAATCAGCTGCTATTAACATTTTGCTACCTTTTAATATTTTTTTTCTTTTTTAAAATTTACATAGTGGTTATGTTATAGATGACTTTTATTATGATTTTTTAAAAAACACAACTCTGTAATAAAGAATTTCCTCATTAAAAACTTCATAGTTTATATTGAATTTTTTCTGAAATGCTGAACATTTTTGTAAACAAACATGGGAGTTCAGGGGTATGCACTTTTAAAGGCTTTTAGTAGATACTGTCACATGGTTTTCCAGAGGGCAGACCAACTCTTTTCATAGAGTTTATTTTTAAATTCCCCTTATAAGTCTGTTAAGTGTGAGTCCAGTAAACAAAATAGTGCATCTATTCTGGAAGTTATTCAGTGTTCCCTTGTCCCTTCTTGTCATTTCCCACCTGTTTGATGTCTAACTCTCTTATTTACTATAACAGATTTGTTTTATTTTATGATTCAGAAAATAAGGTGAGGCAGAAACATTTGTTAGAACATGATGTGCTAACTCACTGTTTGTGATTGGTCTCGTCTCAATAGATTTGGGATAAAACCAGCTTGGAATGTTTGAAAGTGTTAACGGGGCACACCGGCTCTGTCCTTTGTCTCCAATATGACGAGCGTGTCATTGTGACTGGCTCTTCAGACTCTACAGTGAGGTGAGTGATTTGGCTTCAGTGGTCTGAACTTGTGAACCTTCTGGGAGGAGGTAAGAGCCATACCGTCTTCTCCATGCAGGGTTTTTGTATGCCGTATTTCAGAACCACTTTGGTTGTCGGTGTAGGTGCAGTTGAGCTAAGCAGGTAGGAAAGCTGACGTTTGTTAACTAGGCCCTGTTCCCGTTGCCGTTTACTGTAGAGATGGTGGCTTGCTTTCCTCCAGAGGCTCACTGCCTGGTGCAGGCCGGCTTGCTCCCCCGGAAACCCGGGCTCCGGAGCAGAGGAGAGGTGGTTGTTCTACCAGCGGGGCGTGCTGGGCCATCCCCCGCACGTACTGAAGGATCAGGAGCGGTGGTTTACAGAACCTTCCGAGGGACAGAGCGCTAGGTGTTCTGCAGAAAGTCGTTCTGTCGAGTACTCACACCAGCCTTTCTCAGTAGGTAGATAGAGCTTCCTTCCCATAAATGTATAAGGAAGCCGGGATTAGAAAGGTTAAGTAGTTTGCTCAGAGTCACATAGTTAATTTTGACCTTCGAATTTATATCATTTAAGACTATCTTCATATTATGCAGCCTTTCCAGTCATGGAGATGCTAGTTTTCAGATGCCACCCCCAGAACAAGAGTGATGACATGGGAAATGGCCCTGTTCCCTAGCAGAAGGAAAGTAGTGACTGCCGGGTGGAAGTCGGGAGAGTAGAAAGGAAATGTTGTTGAGATCGCTCCTAAACTACTGGGACGGGGACACTCCCCACCCCCCCACTCCCCCACCCCCTACCCCCTGCCACCCCAGCATTGGTTTGGGTGTGGCGAGGAGGTCATCAGAGCCTGGGGGCATGCAGTGAAGCCTCAGCTGGACTGCTGGTGGCTCGGGGAAAGCATGTCACAGGAGGGGGTGGGGATGGGTTCACAGACACACCGCAGGGATGCACTAGTCACAGCTTGCCTAGTGTCCTGTCCCTGGCCCCGTGCTTCGTGGCCACTCCTGCACGGATTATGACTCAGCCCAGGGGGCCCAAGTCTTTCCTCCTCTGTTCTGCATCACTTTGTTTTCTGAGGAGATTGGTGTTACAGGAAAAAGTATGACATGAAAGGGCTGTCCCTAAGTACCCCATATCTCAGCGGTGAACCAGTTGGGAGACATTGGCTTCGTCATAAAGCAGCTGGGTGAATAGGTGGGTATGGGAATTAATGAGACATCTTGACTTAACAGTCCGTAGATTCAGAGGCCTGTCCAAGGTCAAAAGGAACCTTAAGCTCAGAACCGTCCTCAGTTCTCCTGCCACCAAGCCTCCCGTCCCCTGTTATCTCAAACTCACTGCAAAGCCCACTTACCTGAAGAATCATTTCTTTGCCATCAACAAAGCCTGCAGACATAATCCACGAACACCTGACTGTTAAATAAACCGAAACCTGAGCCCAAGTTGGCCTTCTTTTTTGAAACACTTCCGAGCAAATAGAGAAATTGCTCCTTCTAAACTTGTACTTAGGTGTCAGGTTCCAGTCACCAAATACAAGTCAAGTCCACTCCTCCCCAGCCTACCACTAAGAATGGGTCCAGCCCTGGCTGGTGTGGCCCAGTGGATTGAGCGCTGGCCTGCACACCAAAAGGTCACCAGCCCAATTCCTGGTCAGGGCACATGCCCTCAGGCCTCAGGGCCCCCGCCTCTGAGCACATGCCTGAGTTGCTGGCTAGGTCCCCAGGTGGGGGAGTGTGAGAGGCAAGCGATAGATATATTTCCTGTACCTGAGTGTTTCTCTCCCTCTTTCTCCTTCCCTTCCCCTCTCTATAATAATAAATGAAAAAAAATCTTAAAAAAAAAACCATGGGCCCAGAGCGCAGGTGCTGCCATCTTTTCGAGCTGTCGTGGTAATTCAGCATTGTGCTTTCCTGCCCTGACCTAGAGTCTGGGATGTGAACACGGGCGAAGTCCTGAACACGTTGATCCACCACAACGAGGCCGTCCTGCACTTACGCTTCAGCAATGGACTGATGGTGACCTGTTCCAAGGACCGCTCCATCGCTGTGTGGGACATGGCTTCTGCCACCGATATCACTTTACGCCGTGTCTTGGTTGGCCACCGTGCTGCTGTCAATGTGGTAGACTTTGATGATAAGTACATCGTGTCTGCCTCTGGTGACAGAACCATCAAGGTAAGTGTGTCCGCTTCCTCCTGTCCCTTTAGAATGGAGAGAAAGCAGAAGTGGCTTATACCAACCTGGTTCTTTTCCATTTGCGCATATGAGCCCTTGAAGCCATCCCATTCTATGTGCTTCTAGAGTTGTAGGCAAGGAAGGAGGAAAGGGTCTTGGGACCAGGACAGAGAGCAGTCCTCTGTTTCAGGAAATGACATTGTCGATGACCTTTATAGGGGGAGGAGAACTAACCTATTGAACGTGTCCCGGGTACTTGGAGCTTTTCCATAACCCCCTCGCGCCTCCCTCCTGGCACTGTGCCGAGCAGGCATTGCCACCCTCATGCAGATGTGGCTCAGAGAGTGAAGAACTGCACCGCAGACCACCCAGCTAGCCAGCGGCAGAGCTGAGATTTGATGGATTCACCTAATTTCGAGTCTGTCCTGCCACAGACCCTGGGCTGGGTGCTAGAGATGTGATGCTGGGCAACCCATGGCCTGTCTCCAAGAAGTGCCACGTGTGGTGGGTGGCAGACGTGCGACAGCAGTTTTGTTGCTTAGGGCAATCCCCAGAGTACGATAAATGCAGTCCTGATTCCAGTGTTCATTTAATTTTTAAAATTTTAGCTTTCTTAAGTTTTGATAGCGGCTTTGTAGTTCACATACCTTTAAGATTCATCATTTCAAAACACACAGTTCAGTAGCCTGTAGTATAGTCACAGTGTTGTGTAACCATGACTAGTTCCAGAACATTTTCCATTCCCCTCCAAAAAAACCTTGTGTCCATTATTAATCAACCCCTATTTTCTTCCCCTCGTCCCTGGCAATCCCCAGTCTACTCTCTGTTTGTGGCTTTGCCTGTTCCGGACATTTCATATAAATGGAGTCATACAACATGTGGCCTTTGGTGTCTGGCTTCTTTCACTTAGTGTGTTGTTTTTAAGGTGCATCCATGGACATTGTAGCATATGACAGTATTTCATTTCTTCTAACGACGGAATAAAATTTGATTGGTTGTTATGTACCGCATTTTGTCATTCATCAGTCGATGGGCATTTTGATTGTTTACACTTTTATCTATTATGAACAATGCTCCCATAAACATTGGTGTGGACGTATATTTGGAATTCTTTTGGATGGTAACTCCGTGTTTAACATTTTGCCAAACTGCTTTCCAAAGTGGCTACACCATTTTACAATCCCACCAGCAATGTATGAATGTTTGGACTTGGCTCAAGAAAACCTTTTTATGAGAGCACTAGGCAGCATTCTGGTGTGTCACCCCACAGATCACAGACTAGGTGGCATCAGAGTGTAGACTGGGTGGTCTGGAAGCTGAACAGCTAGGGTTTGCGTGCGATAATTCACTCTCCACTCGGCCACCCCAGTTGGTACAAGACCAGTCAGTGCCTGGAAATCAAGAGGGTTTGAGCCTTAAAAGGCTGTTGCATAATATCAGCCGGGAAGATTTTTCCATGTCCTTGTCAACGCTTGTCACTGTCTTCTTTTCTTGCAGTCATCCTGGTGGGTGTGCGGTGGTATCTCTGTAATTTTGCTTTTCATTTCCCTAACGATTAATGATGTTGAGCATCTTTTTATGTGCTTATTGGCCATTTTTACAAGGAGCAACCCTTAAGTCTTGCTCATTTAACAAACTGAATTATTTGTCTATATCATTTAGTTGCAAAAGTTCTTTATGTATTCTGATAATAAGGTTCTTATCAGATAACTATTTGTAGGTATTTTCTTTCATCTTGTGGGTTGTGTTTTCATTCCTTTTTCCCCTTTTTTAAGTGTTTTTACTTGATGGTTTTCTTTGAAACACAAAACAGTTTTAATTTTGATGAAGCCCATTTTATCAATTTTTTTCTTTTGTTGCTGTGTTGTCACATCTAAGAAACCATTGCTTAATCCAGTGTCACAAAGATTTACTCCTGCTTTTTCTTCTAAGAGCTTTATAGTTCAAGTTCTTACATTTCAGTCTTTGATCCATTTTGAATTAAGTTTTTTTGTATAGTGTGAGGTAGGGATTCACGTCATTCTTTTGCATGTGGATATCTAGTTATCCCATTCAACGACAAGTGCAGCTGGTAAAATAATTCAGGGGCACTGTGGTTGCTTTGTGTCTATGTATTTGGCTGGTAATATATTGTGTGTGCCTATGAACATCTAAGTCTTGCAGATGGTTTCACAAGAGAGGGATTATTTATTCCACATTTATAATATCAGGAGTGATGTGTCAGAACAAATAGAGCTGTTCAAGAAACTGTGCTGAAAAGAGGAAGATGTGAGAGGTGAAGCTTGCTCACATCACTTACATTGGGTTTGACAAGTCAGCTGGTAAAAAACATAAAATCTGGCCCAGACTCTTCCCCCTGGGCAGCAGACTATCTGAACCGTCCAGGAGACGCTCTCTGTGTGAAGGTCTCAAGGTTTGGAGACTTGACAACCTCCCTCTGTATTTCATTCCAATTCTGTTACTCAGCAGCCCAGAAAACTTTATGCTGTCCGGTCTGTGCCCCCGCCTCCCAACCGTATTTCATAATCAAGTATTTCGATCATTCCTAGAAGCTCTGATTTTTTTAAAAAGGTGTATTGCGAGGGGACTTCTCTGCACTCATTCATTAAAATATTGCCAACTCATTACAGGTCTGGAGCACAAGTACCTGTGAATTCGTTCGCACACTGAATGGGCACAAGCGGGGCATCGCCTGCCTGCAGTACAGGGACCGGCTGGTTGTCAGTGGATCATCGGATAACACCATCAGGTGGGTGGGGCGGGTGCCGCAGAACAGGCCTCTCTCGGATTGGCCTGGGGCGTTGACTCCCCTCCCAGTCGTAGTGCTCAAAAGACGCAGGCTGTGGGGATGCTTCAGATAAGAAGACTTCAGTCTCTCTGGCTCTGCATACTAAAGTGGGTAAACTGTGTATTCCAAGATTCTCCCAGTTCTCAAAGTTTTATGACCGTAGCTCTACCTAAGACCACTTCGTACCAGAACGCCTGCGGACAGAGGGTGCTGCAGCGCGGCCCTGCTTTCCTCTGAGCCCCTGCCTCCCGCGCTGACAGCGGGGTGGCCGCTTTGTCGGGCTCTCCCAGGACGGGGTTACAAAATCATCCACTCCTGTTTGGCCATGTATTTTATTTCCTTTTTTCTTCCCGATTCTCAGTGTCCTTGCTTTCTCATAGATATAACCATCCTTAAACAGTTTATACCTTGTTAGAGCTTGCCTTAAATATCTGTTTAACTATCCCAAGTCATTTTTACCCTGTCCCAGTATATGCTAGTAGCTTTTTTTTAAATAACCAAACTGCCTAATGTTTGGGCAAAATTAAGATTGGGCTCAAGATTATTTGAGAAAGGGAGGGCGGGAGAGCGCGAACTGCTCTCAGTCTTTTACGATGTCACAGAAGTCACTTTAGTACTTGAACCTTGGTTCTGTGGTATTCACCGTGCTTTGCATTGCCTAGCGTTTCGACCACAAACAAGCCTCGACTTCCTCACTGGGACCTCCAAGGCTTTTCACAGCTCCAGTGCGCGTGGCCATGCGGCTTAGGCGTGCGATAGGAGATGCTGGCAGAGAGGCCGAGGAAAGTTCGTACAGCATCAGTTTGCTAACTTCGTTTTGTGTGTTAGGTTGCTGTGACTTCTTTTTGCAAATAATGTAGACAAATCGATGATAGAAAAAGTTTTATTTCCAGAATTGTTACATAAATCAGGTATAGAGCAAAAGGCTGGCTGTATGTGTTTATATACTGGGTTTCCATTTCTGAGACACTGTGTATACCTAACGAGTTCCCCCGTGCCGACCTCGCAGTCTGGACAACCCCCGTACACGGTTTACCTCTAAGAAGGAGCGTCCCTGAGCCTCATCAGGGGAGGGAGACCGCCAGGCTGGTCCCAGCTTCTGTGGGCCTCCTGGACTCCAGGCTAGAAGTGCCTGGGATAGATTTCTCTTATTTATTGACCTTATTTAATTAATAATACACACATACGATTTTTTTTTTAAGTTTCAAACTGTATAAAATGAAAAGAAAGGCTTCTTCCGAAATTAGTGCTTAAAAACACACAGATGGCATGAGTGTACATATATGTGCATGTAGTGCAGACTGGGAATGAGGTGGAAGTAAGTTCCAGAGCAGCGAAAGTTACATAAGGATGGAGGTAGAGGGCGTGGGGTGGTGTGACCCCACTCAAGGGACCGTCTCACCGAGGTGTGTTTCCATCCAAGGCTCTGGGACATTGAGTGCGGCGCCTGTTTGCGAGTTCTAGAGGGACACGAGGAGCTGGTGCGGTGCATCCGGTTTGACAACAAGCGGATCGTCAGTGGGGCCTATGACGGGTGTGTATGTCGCATTGCAGGTGTGGTGCTGTGCCTAGATCGAGAGGGGCAGGACTGTAGATCAGGCAGCCCTGTACCTGCCAGGTTCTGTGCTGGGAAGTGTCTACGTATCGATGGGTGGCGAGTGTTATTACACCGCTTGGTCAGGTGAGACCGCGCGGGCCCCGAATCCCGCAGTGGCAGAGCCCCCGCAAACCCTAAATGCGTGCTGTTAACTGTTGGGAACTCGGGCTGGCTTTGGTTAGGCAGGAGTTCAGTTCTTTGCCTTGGCCCTCAAACCAGGCGTGGGTTTTTTCCTTTTTCTTTTTTCTTTTTCTCCAGTTCAATGATAAATTTCTTTTTGCCTTTTGGTGAATCGAACAAATCCTCTTTTAAAAGTCTCATGACTTTTTAAATGAGCAAATGGCAACTGTAAACTTTTCAAGATGACCTTATATATACTTCACAGATGGGTTAGTCGGTCCGGTGACACTCCTGTTACTAACTTTACACATTTTCCTAGTTGGGAGAATGGTATCCTGGGGTTTCTGAGGGAGCCCGAGCTTCTGTTGGCAGCACCTCCTCAGCCCTAGAGAGCCCCCTGGTTTGGTGACAGGTTGTCAAGTCAGGAGTTGAATTGCGATAACCAGAATTTGTTTTCATGTCTCCCTTACAATACTTCTTTACAATTTCAACCAGTCTGAGAATGTGTAAGTCCTTATCTTTTTCAAAGTTAAGTTTAATCAGCTTAAATAATAACCTGTACACAGTGTGCCCCCACCATTAACTTTGATAATAGGCAGTGCGGACGCACTCCCTCCTGTCAAGGGAATGCTTGACAGTGTTTAAAATGGTAACTTGTTGCTCATCTCGATCTTCTTGTCCTTTCCAGGAAAATTAAAGTTTGGGACTTGCAAGCTGCTCTCGACCCGCGAGCCCCAGCAAGCACGTTGTGTTTGCGCACGTTGGTGGTACGTGACATGGGGGGCGGGGCAGGAGGTGGTTCCCTGTGCTGGAGGGTGGCCGCCTGTGCGCAGGCCTGCGGGTTCTGTCACCAGGAAGCTTGTATCGCCTGAGAAGTGCACTGTTGTGGTCATTTTGTTTGGCCAAAATCAGAGTTCTTGATGTTGCCATTACAGCGAGCTCTTCCCCAAGGAGTGTTTATACAACTTGCGATGTGAAAGCAGGCTTCCTCATTTATAGGGAGACTGATTTCCTTATAGAGCAAAAAGTCTTTCCTTCCCGTAGGTTCAGGAGATTTCTTAATGCGGGTATCCGGCTATGTTACACTTTTATAACAGCATGTTTTTGTACTGTTATGGTGGAGTTCCCCCTCAGTCTGTATTCTGTGGATTATTGCTTTGACATATAGGAGTACCTTATTTTTATATGTTAATCTTGCTTTTGTAACTTTGCCAAGCACATCATTTCTAATAGTCTGCTTGCTTTTGTTGTGTTTTTTGAAGAGATAGGTGCTTGAAAATACTGATAGATTTTTCTTATTTTCAATAGTTTTCACCTTTTATTTCTGTATTTTCACTTCTTGCATTGACTAGAACATGCAGAACTATAGTTAGGGCCATTCTTATTTTCTTCATGATTTCAATGGGAATACTTCTGTCATCATTAATTTGAGTGTTGGCTGTTGTTTGAGCTGGTCTTAGTCACACTCAAAATACTACCCTGGTTCTAGTTTTCATAGCCGATCAAGACCGTGTATTAAATATTGTTTACTTTTCTAAGGCCCTTTGTGATACGATCACATAGTTTTTCTGTGTCGTATTAATGGGGCAGGATCTAGGGCACAAAGTTTGTTTGTTCCTGGGCCGAAGGACAGTTCAGTAAGCTCTGTGGGAATCCTGGATGAGTAGCTGCATTTTCCACCTGGGCCAGACCCCTGATGGTGTGATAGGAGGGATTGTAAAGGTCTCACCGTATTCACCCAGCTGTTATTTTTCACAGGAACATTCTGGACGTGTGTTTCGGCTACAGTTTGATGAATTTCAGATCATCAGCAGCTCTCACGATGACACTATTTTGATTTGGGATTTCTTAAACGTGCCTCCCAGCGCCCAGAGTGAGACCCGCTCTCCCTCCAGAACGTACACGTACATCTCCAGATAACAGTCTGCACTGCACCCGTTTCAGGTGAGCACGGCCCCCGCTCCTGGTTTTGCTGTTGAGTTCGCCTTCCCACGGCGGGGTTTGTGGCCACGCCTTTGTCGGCGACGGGAACTAAGGTGGCCCATCTTTATTAGATGCCTCCACTTCACAGAGGTTGAGGGTGAGGCTAGATCCTCACAGCCTCATTGGAATGAGGCCTGCGTCGGAGTCATGAGTGGTGTTGGTTTTCATAGTGACAAGTCAGTTCCTGTTTGAAAACCTGTTTTTAAATGGTTTCTCTTGTCATACCAACACCATCAGTAAAGTCCTCTGTATTAGAGTGTAAGAATCTCCTTTTGCTTTTTCTTTCCTGTCCTTCAGTTCTCTTTAATTAAAAACAAACAAAAACCCCCCAAAAAACCCCGTTAGCCAGAATTCACAATCACCCTCTCCACCGGCA